>LPNX010452873.1:212586-268901 GCA_001517045.1 Pseudotsuga menziesii
ACTCTTTCATTGACTCTTTCAATGACTTTTAATTGACTCTTTCATTGACTCTTTCCCCGAAGGAGGTATAACACCAATACAATTGGAAGGTGTCAATGAAACACAACTGCACTGAATAGATTCAGGGCAAGTGGGGACTCCACTTTTTATCTCGTCCCTTAATGGTCCAGCGGACATGTGGGGACCTGAATCTTGACAAACCAATAAACTAATAGAATCAGAGATTATGCTCCACATTATTCTTTTGCCAAACAATCCACATAATTCAAACAAGCATGACATACATCATGCCGTAAAATCACAACATTCATGACATACACATATGTAGACTTTGTTCTATGTAACATAAAGGATCATTGCCTTATATGATGACAAATGTCTCCAATGGTGTGTACTGAATAGGTATACAATGCCCCATTTTTAACACAATTTCTATAATTTCTTATTGACCAACTTGAAATAACAAGCATTGACACCACATCAACGAAGAAATGAATGATATATCAATGAATTCTAAGCCCAAGTTGTACAACTTGCAAATGATCCTTTGTATATTTAGCCAAAATGCCTAGCTTTTGAAAGATCCACTAAATGAATCTATGTATTTAGCATAACCTATCCTTTTGAAAAGGAAACTGAGATTCTCTATCTTCATCAAAACACATTAGATAAAACACTTATCCTTTATATTTTCTTTGTTATACAAAGCTAACAATGTATAGAAATCAGAGAAACAATGTCGAGCGTAATATCAATCACTACACGTAACATATATTATATGCATATAATCCCTTCAGCATCTGTGCACACAATTCTCATGTTTATAGATTCCCATTGATTATCTGGATTTCGATTGCTAAACTCAAATTCAATTCCATGTAATATAAAGATTTATACAGATGACTTACTCTTCCATCAGATTAAAACAAGCTAATAGATTCTATTTTCACTGTTATTCAACTCAAAGACTTCATATATAAAATCACTCTGTTTCTTATTTAATTTTATAAGTTTGTCATACAATGTAGAGATCGAGCCTGTAAAATCTGGGTATGAATAACAGCAACAAGCAGTCTTAAATCCCTAATTCTAGGTGCTTTCTAGGCATGAAAACATTGAAAAGAGACCTGTAGCAATTTTGGGAATCATTCATGAGGTAAACAATCCTCATCTTGGGTTCTGAGTTTATTTCTACCATCAAAAATTCCCCAGTACTCAAATCTGGGCAGTTTTGAGCACAAATAGTGGACAAAAGTCATATTGCAGCCACTGAAAAGCAATGACCAAAAGGCTGTAGCAAGTTCTAGGTTGAGATTGAAAGTAGAAGTACCATCAAAACCCAACTCTAGTCTTTGAGCAGAAACAACAGTAAAAATCATCTAAACTTTAAGTCTGGCTAGTTCTGAGTTTTATGGTACAAGAGGCCCCCTACGATGATAAATGAAATTAAAAATGAGTACACGCTTTAATAAGTAATCTACAAATTTCTATTAATTTGTGTAAAAGGGAATAACTAACAATTTTTTAAAACATCATAGGAATAATGATTTAGAAAAGAAGAAAACACACTTCTAATGAAAAGAATAATGATTTAGAAAAGAATAAAACACACTTTCCAGTCCTTACCATATTTGTTTCCTCATATATCAATTTCCTTTCAATTAATGTGTGATGGTCCTTGAAGATAGGATGTCTCACTACTAGTTACTCTGCCTTATAAATCATGAAATGAAAAACTATGCAAATTGCTGAATCACAGTGCATCCTCCCATCAATGATACACATGCTAGACATGGCCACAAAGCTCCTTCTATAGTTCTCCATCTAATCACATCCTCAATCTCCTAATAATTATACAAGCGTGTTGCAAAATTCTTGTCATGTTCAAATTCTTAACCAAATGCCATTTTAATTTATGCCGTAAGTGTTGCTTGCTGTAACAGCAAAATGATTCCAGTTGGCAGTTACTTGCCATAAAAAAATAACCACGATATTTATTGATTGTCAACATCAATTCATGATGCAAGGAGTACCTGAATTGGTGGATGATGAAATACAGTCAGGGAATTCATACAAAGAACATGTAACAAGATCCTATGATATGTTGATGCAATTAACTAGGAGGTCAGCCAAGGGAAATTGATTCTTATGCACCTTGGATCCTAGTTGCAAATTTCAAACCTAGTACCAAATAATAGGCATCCCTAGGGTGACAGGCTAGGAAATTTTGCCTAGGGTTACCTCCTGTTACCCCCCTATTTTCATAGGGTGTTCTCCTCTAGTGTGGAGCAATCTTTGATGGAATCTCAGCTCCTATGAGCCAAAATTCTGATTTCTGATCACTAAGAACCACACTCAATGAAACACAAGATGTCTAGTTATCTCATGTTTTCAATCACCAAATTAGGTTCTATGTGAATTGAATAGCATTTAGTCAACAACAAAATGACTGTCAAGTAACTCCTTGTCTCCACAAACCTAAATCCCCCAGATTTTCCCCTATATTTTTGCTGCTTCCAACAAATAACCAAGACCATCCATAGCTAATACATATAAATATGGCCTAAGAGGGAAATCTCCTCAGCTTCCTGCATGTGATCAGGAGTGTAGGATCCAAAAATATTCTGAAAGCCCAAACCAAATCCTTTTCTTATTCTTAGTATTTTACTTAAGAGTAGGCTAAACGTTTTACGTTTTGCACTCTTTTTCCAGCGATTTTTTAGTATTTACTTATAAAAATATATGTTTCATCGTGTTTTATTGGAAGCATATTTTTAGTCAGTACTTTAATTCTTCATTTATTTTCAGAGTCTTCTAACATGTATTGCTCTAAACCCATCGATATAGTTGCTTCTTAGAAAAAGTATTCTTTAATTGATTTTATTAAACTAGGGCTAATATTTGCTGATAGGCATCAACCTTGGGAAGTCCACAGTTAGTTACTAGATGATTGGAAATATCACAAGAGGGGAAAGAAGCTTTCAATTAGGACTTATGGGAGATGCATTTGCTGTGGGCCAGGTGCCCAACACAAGTCCAATACTTGCATCCCAAGTTTACATAGGTTGAATATTTCTGTGATTTGAAGGAGTGGTCAAAGCCAGATGCCATTGGCTATACATCCATATGCTTGGATTTTTTCATTACATAGTGGAGGCATTGATCACAATGTTTACGCAGCATTGGCCACAGTTTTTTAAATTTTGGGACAAAGATGCTTCGGAACATCCTTATGTAGCAAGCGAGTCCCTTTGCATTCTGGTATAATTGACAATGGACTGTGACTGGATTACGACTCACAACACTCTTGAATGATCCCTTCGGCTAAGAAATCACCATTAGGAGGATCCTTCCCCCAAGGGCATGCTTGCACGGAGAGACACTCCACCGAGGGGAAAAACATGTCTCACCGCCTCCATTGTACCATTAAATCAAGACCTCATTGACATTTGATACAGTTTTGTCTTGACAAACATGCATACATATGCAAATGTGGTCAAATTCAATTGAAATCGATCTGCTTGAGAATTTAAATAGTATATGACATTGATGTGAACAGAAACCTACCCATGAAATTTGATTCGCATGCCCTTCTCGTTCCATCTTGACATTGCATTAGTACATCACTAATAAATATTATAACTTAATATAACGGGGGTTTTCTAGTTTCCGGTACTATTTGTTGACATTAATATTGACTCTGCAACAACTTACAACATCGGAATTCTCTAATGCCCATGATCTTTTGGATTCTTCACTACATCAAGAATTTGAAACCAAAAGATCATGGACAATTCAGATAACTGCGAAAGTATGAATTATATTATCGGAACTCTCCTTCATCTTTCTCACTTGACACTGCATTAGTGCATTATAATCAATTTTATATGGATAATATGCAAGGGGTAGGGTAGTGTTCTTGTTTCTTATTTTGTGCCCCTTTCTGGCTCTATTTATTGACAATAATATGGATTCTACAACAACTTACAGTTATTAGAATACCTTTATTCCCATACTAAGGAAAATTTTTCGATATGGAATCTGGTAAGAAACATCCAAGATGCAAACACTGGGAAATGTTTCTTGGGTTCTTCTAACCCAAAAAAAATCAATATAATTTTGGCATGTTGCTAGAGATTCACCCTCAAATCTGGGGTGTCCTCCTTCTTTTGGAAGAGGATCAATGCACCATATGAAGACATAAGAGGTCACCTGAATCTAGCATCAAGCAACTCATTTATTTGTATTTGCAACTCCTCTAGATTAACTCTCGAAAGTTGGTAGGGGACTCTTGCTGAAGGTTGCAACCCAGGGACTCTTGCTGAAGGCTGCAACCCTAGTTCAAGCTCTATACAGTGGTCCACAATGTGCATAGGAAAGATATGTTTCAACAGCAAGTCAAGAAACTTATAAAAAAACTCTTAAAAAAAATTGACATTTTTTGACAAAATAGGAATCCCCACTCCACCCTCTTTCTCTTCCTAAATCATTTCCACAAAGACCTATGATTCTAGGTGCATGGTTGGCCTTTTCAACATTAGTGCAGACACTAACTCCACTCTTATGTGTGGATTTCTTGTTGTTGTGGATACAACACAAGTCTTTTGTCGACCCAACATAGCTAACTTATTTGTGAATGGCATGAGAATTAACTACATTATCCTTAAGAATACTTTCCCAAGGATGACTTGGAAGTCATTCATTTGCACCACTGTAAAGGCTTTACAACCCTTCCATTTGTCTAGGTGAAAGTGAACTTCTTTCGCAACCCTAATTGCAACCTTTCCATTAGAGTTCACTGCCTTCATTGACATTATGTAGGACCCAACCCTAATCCCAAGTTCACTTTCCAAATCCTTCTTCAAGAAGTTGTGAGAGGCACCTAAGTCTACTGATAATTGTAGTGGTATTTCATTGTTGAGAAAGTTCACATAACACAACTAGTTGACATTCTACCTTTGGTTTCCACTAAGGAACCAATCCTTTTCAAGGACCTCTTTAAGAGGAATTGTGCCCTTTCATTTTCAAAATAGTTTTGCAGCACCCCACATGTTAGAGGAAATGTCATTAACAAGAGAAACCAATATTTTACCCTTGCTCGAAGTGGCATGTCCACAAGTACAATACAATGTTGGCTTCCAAAGGTCTGTTGTAGTTTGTCTTTTCCCCAAGGTAGTCCTGAGTGTGTCCTTAACAAGTGGACTGTGGTGCCTACATATCAATATTTCTAAAATGCAAACTATGTCATGGTTGGACACTCGACCAAGCATATCTTGAAAAAACCATGACATCCAACACTATTAGTTGTATCACCAATGGTGATACAACTAAATCCCAAAATCCCATTCACCAAATCCCAAGCTTCCCAATATAGAACCTTATCAAAGGTTAGTGTCATCAAACATGCCTTCATCGCAACTTTTTTTTCCACGCTTTTTGCAAGATGGACTTAAAAGACAATCTTTAACTTGGGGACTCATGCAGCATAGAGATTCTCTTTAGGGACACCTATGGCTAAGACACACATAGCCAATTGGTGACATGTGTTTGGTCGAGTTCATTTTGAAAATTGATGGCATGCATTCAGTCCTAAGTATTGCTACTATTGCTAATGGAAGTTGCTTGTCAATGAAACAAATAAGAGTATCATAGAAAATGGTTTTACTTGAAACACTTTGTTCATGTGGGTTTTGGGTCTTGAAATATCCTTTTGGTGTGTAGTGATTTTGACCTTGAGATTGGATGCTCAAGGCTCCAAATCAACTCCATACTTCTTAGTCACATGCATCCTCAACATGCCTTGAGAGGTGTGCACTAGCTAGTTACAATGATCTGGACACATGCACAACAGTGCCTCAACTGGAGATGATTTGTCCCACTGCCATAACTACTAAGTTGCATACACTTTACTAAATTGAGCTAGGTTGCATGCACCATACTTAACTGATGCATGCAAAACTTAAATTAGAAACATAATGCATGCAAACTTGATGAAACTGAAATATGGGGACTCAGGCAGAGAAGAATACTTCATGGTGAACTGTTGGCCTGGACACTAATTCCTAGAGTTCCTGGCCTTGCTGTGAGCACTCAACCTTGTTGCTAGACCACAGCTTGATGAGATTTTCCTCATTGGATATTATTCTTTGGCACTCTGTTGGTTTTACTCTGGGTGTAAGTTATAGTATTCAATAGCCATGGAGCTCATTAGCAATTATTTGCCAAGCTCTGTAAATGGAAAATAGAGGGGCAACAATTATTTCTACTTGGAGTACAACTCTATAAATGGAAAACACAGTAATGAAGCTTCTATGGGAATGTATTTTCAAATTTAAGTTTTAACTTAGAAAATCACTTTGATGATTTCGCATGAGGAACATGTTTTTGCTCCTCTAGTGTTAAGAAACCCTAAACTACTGAAAATCATCTAAGAAAGCATGTTATGCAAGGTTCACCAAGAGGTTTGAACATAGTTGTTTAAGATTTTTGGGACCAATCTATTGATGATTTCAAGCTACCACCCACAAATCGATGGGTAGACATAGTGCATAAATGGCCTGTTGGAGGACTTCCAAACAAACTGAAAGCCTCCTTGAACTTAGAGATCTGTTCCTCTGTTAGCTTGTCCATCATTTTCACGTAATGGAAAAGTAGGGTGAACTCCGAATTAATAAGCATATATAATAGAAAGTATTTTTGCTCATAGCACCATATATCCCATACTAGCTAGACTTATAAAAAAAAAGAACATATAACAAATGCAGCAAATTAGTTGGGCATGGTAAACATGAATCCAAAACATATTTGAAGCTCTATACATTTATGACGTCTTCCTATGGGACTCCTTACCACTGATATCTACCCCCTAGGGTGACATTTTTCATATCTTAATAAGAAAAACTACTATTTATGAGTGAGCTACTCCATCCCATTTACGAAGCTTGGAACTGAATCAATCAAATCAACTAAAGTGGGTCCACTTGGTCAATTGTAATGTAAGCAGATCAAAGACCGAGGAAACAAGACTGGATTGCCTTGAGTCAAAGACCGATCTTACTTTCTTCTGCTTCTCCTTGTTCCTTCTCAAAACAGAACAAGGGACGAGTCACGATTTTGATCATCCAGGAGATGCAATGTATGATATATATCGCTGGTGGGTACAAAACCCCGACTCTCGAGTTGGAAAAAATTCCTTGTTCCTTCTCAAAATAGAACAAGGGACGAGTCACGACTTCGATCGTCCAGGAGATGCAATGTATGATATATATCGCTGGTGGGTACAAAACCCTGACTCCCGAAGTGGAAAAAAATCTTATCGTTTTTCAGTTGTAATGGGAGGTGTCGTTGGTCCTTTGAATAAATCGTAGGATTGAAAAGTGAATATTCTTGAAAAGAAAAATAGAAGGAAAAGTGAAGAAATCTATGAATATGTGCCATGTGCCTTGGCAAATAATTTCTAATGAGCTCCATGGCTCTTGAATACTATAACTTACACCCAGAATAAAAGTTAAAACCAATAGAGTGCCAAAGAATAATATCCAATGAGGAAAATCCCATCAAGTTGTGGTCTAGCAACAAGGTTGAGTGCTCACAGCAACTAACCTATAAAAAGCCTGCAAATAGAAGAAGATTCAAGAAACTAACCTGTAAAAAGCCTGCACATTACAGATAGAAGAAACTTTCTGAAATTGCTTCCCACGAATCCACTCATCCACTGTAAAGACTGATTTGCAATAGAAATCAAGCTTGATGTTGAGCCTGAGTCCTAACTCTTGCACCATGATATAGGTAAAAAACTTCCTCACTTGACTAAATTTATGGACCAAATCCAGTGAAAAAACTTCCCCAATTGATTAAATCTCCACATTTTACTCAAATAATTGTCCACAAATCCAAATCTAGGACGAACTATGTCCAATTTACCCCAATCGAGGTCGAAGTAAGACCAATTTACAGAAATATTCATTAATCTCAGCGAAATAGCAAATTTTTAATCATATTATCCACAAATCCTGGGCGAAATACCAATTTTTTGAACTATTATCCATAAATCCGGCAAACAATCTTCATTTCTCCTCCCAATCGGAAAAAATTGGGCGAATTTGGGCAAATATCTCCTCGCAGACGGAAACATTCAGGCGAATGTGGGCAAAAATAAATAATTTCGTGGGCTAATATTCCTTTTCTAGATTTTCCCTAAATCGAGATGAATGTGATTTACCTTGGCACAGCTATATACAAAATAAATAATGGACGAATTTATTAAATAAAATAATAACATTTTAATATAAAAATTCGCCCACTTTTTTTTGGGTAACCCTTAAAATTCGCCATGGGGCTATAATTCACCCCTAAAATCATCCCTGACGCAAAGAAGGTTTTGTTGTTCCCCAGTGTTGAAGTTTGGGAATGCTGATAAGTTTTTTTCATGCACACTATTAGTGGTTGACGACCCTGAGTCATGGAAGAGTGGTTCCACTGTGTTTTTGTTGAGTGAATGGGAAGTGGAGATCTCTCAATTTTCTGAGAGTTTGATCCTCTGTGGTTTCCCCAGTAATGTTGGTCAATGGTTCATTATTTAAAATAGTTTGTCTTACTCTCTTGAGTGGCGGAAGGTGTTTCCACGGTGGTCTCCTCTTTTACAGAGTGAGTGGAGCCTGTTTTGGTTGTGTTTACATTGTGGACTGTTGTGATGTGCATCCCTGTTTTGGTATGAAATAATTAGGAGTGGAAGAGGCCCGAAATTGGCACGGCTGATAAACCTAGTGAAGAGAGAAACCTCACAGACAAATCAAGAGGGTTTGGCATATCCTTTATGCACACCCGAAAGAGCACTAGAAGGGAAGGTATGGCCCGAGGGAACTCTGTAGCAGTGAAGGGAATACTTCCTTGTGTTGGGTGTGTAGTTATTGTTGGATGCCAAGCTGGATAGATCTGGTGCAGATGTCCATAGCTCTATGGTTGAGCTCATTAGCTTAACAATTCTACCTTTTCATTGCCTTAGTAGCCTGAGAAAGCCAACTGTTAGCTGGTTTGGATGAGTCTTGGTGTGCATTTGGCCTGTGAGTGAGCCATTACCTTAGTAGTCTGAGAAACCCAACTGTAGGTTGGTTTGCCTATGTTTTGATGTGTGTTGGCTATGTGTGTGCCTGTTGTTCCCTAGATCCATGTGGAAATCATGCCCAGCTCAGGGGTGGCAGTGTGTTGAGAGATTAATGAACACGCTGGCGTATAGTTGGGTGGAACATTGCAGCGACGTAGATAGTTGCGGGGAAGCTTCATCATCAAGATAAGGATCTCTGTTATGCTTGTTTGTGCCATGTATTTGCTTCTGAGTTATTATGATCATGTTGGATGCTTATTGATGGTTAAGTAGAAGTTTACTTCGGTTATGTTTTCCTGCATTTTACTTCTGTATATGCCTAGTTCTTTTGCAATGCATTTCTGCTTTTGGTCATGGAGGCTTGAATCCAGGTTATAGGGCCAAAAATGCAGCTAAGGTAATAAATGTTGTGTTTCTGCACCCTAGGATCCACCTACACGAGGTAGAGGGTGGAAGGAGAAAGAATACAGAAAAGTTCTAAGGAATAAAGTGTGTTTTCTGATTTCTGAAGTCTGAGGTCGGAAAGCGGAATTCGAAAGTGCAGAAAAGGTTAAGGTCATTTGTTTTTTTTTTAATTTCTGAGTTTTACAATGGAAGGTGAAAGACGGAAGAGTTGTTAAGTATTTCCACAGTTTGATATGTTTTTTATTTCCGAGTTGCGAGGTCGAAAAGGTGGAAGCAAAAGTGTGGAAGGTGAAAGCGGAAGAGCCGTTAAATATTTCCGTCGAACTTTTTGTTTCCGGCTTTCAAGTTCCGAGGTCGAAAAGGCAGAAAGCAAAAGTGCGAAAGGAAAAAGGCAGAAGTGTGGTCGAAGGACTCCGTCGAACTTTCTGTTTCCGACTTTCGAGTTCTGAGGTCGAAAAGGACGAAAGAGGAAGTGCAGAAGGTGGAACCATGGTTAAAGGACTCCATCAAATGTTATGTTTTTTATTCCTGATTTCCTAGGTCAGAAAGGCAGAAAGTGGAAGAGTGAAAGGAGGAAGGCAGAAGAGTGGTTAAATGTTCCTGTTGCACATTATGTTTCTAATTCCCTATTTTTGAGGTCAAAAAGGCAGAAAGTGAAAGTGCGGAAGGCAGTAGATTGGTTAAATGTTCTCATCTCACATTATGTTTTTGATAACCTATTTCCGAGGTCGGAAGGGTGGAAATCGGAAGTGCGGAAGGAAAAAGGCAGAAGAGTGTTTCAATGTTCCTGTCGCATAGCATGTTTTCGATTTCCAATTTTTGAGGTTGGAAGAGCAAAAAGCGGAAGTGTGGAACCCGAAGTGTGGAAAAGGTATTTTCAGTCGCAGAAGGGATCTGTCAGGGGCAGAGTGACTGTTGCAGTGGTTTCTAAGCCCAAGAATGAATTTTGAAGGGTGTGTTAACATCCATTCCCTGTGTTTCCAAAGGAGAACAAGGGTTCTTGAAAAATTATTTTTAATTTATCCGCATTATGGGGTATGGGGACGTTATAGATTGGTATCAGAGCTATGGGTTGCAGCACTGGGCCTAAATGGGCCAGAATGAGTAGTTCATAGAGATAAGAACGCCCTCTAATACCAACATTGCAGTACACTACAAATTCGTATCAGAGCTAAATGGTTGCAACATTGGTCCTAGATGGGCCAGGTGACATAAAGTAAATGGGTTTTACTTCTAAAATTTTTACACAACTGACAATGATGTTGAATAACACATTTTTGCAGATTCATATTGCAGATTGGAAAAGTGGGTTGTTGGCTCAACCATGAGAACCTACGATGTGAATGATGCACAGGATCCCTATGAGTATGAGGAAGATGCCATGGGGTAAAATGTTTGAGTTGGAAATGCTGAGACAGAGTCCAACAGAAGGAGATTCCAAGATACTCCCCCAAATTTTGCATCCACCATGAGAAGCCTAAGGGTGGAGATGAAAAGCTACATATAAGATAATGAGAGAATGATTAAAGCTCACGAAGAGGAGAATTAGCTAAATGAAGCCATGCTACAGAGTTTGATAAACATTCAAAGAAGGATAAACTCTGAGCATCGAAAAAAAATCATGAAGGAAGTAGGAGCAGTGCTAGAAGAAGAAAGAGGTATTCTAGTGGATCATCTGAAGGACCCATTGAGGGTTCAAGTTCTTCTTCTCATAGGAATAAGAAAAAGAGGTGCTACTAGAACCGTACATGTGAGGAATTTAAGAAGGCAAGGCCTCCTACCTTTAATGGTGAGATAAAGAACAGTCAAGAAGCTAAAGCTTGTCTTCTTGGGATAAGAGAATATTTCCAAGTCCAAGACTACTATGGAAATATGAAGGCTAGGGTAACCATCTTCAATTTGATTGGAAGATAATCCATATGGTGGGAGCACTTCAAACAAGTGAAGAAGATCATGGAAAGGAAGATTGTGTGAAAGCAGTTCTAGAAGTTTTTCAGACATTAGTACCTCTCTGATAGGTACTATGATGGTAATATTAAAGAATTCCATGAGCTGAGATTGGGGCTGCTGACCATGGAAGAGTATGCAAATAAATTATTGGAGTTGTTAACGTATGTCAGGTACATCAAGGATGAGAAAGTAAACATCCAACGTTTTCTGAGAGGGCTACCTCAAGCGTACAAAGACAATATTGAGTTTGATGAACCTTGAATTATGGAAGAGGCTATCAGGAAGGCTAAGTAATGTTATGATTAGAACAAAGGAAAACCTGACTACCATAAGACGTTGAAGGTCAAAAATAATGAGAAGTCTAACCAAAGGAAGAAAGGTTTCAAACCTTCTCACTTCCGAAATCAGCAGAGAAATCCATCACAAGCTGTGAACCAGCCAGCTAAAGTGATGGGAGGAAATCCAAGAAATCCAAAAGAAATCAGAGAACCTCTCCAATACTGGAGATGTGGAGGAACCCATCTACACAGGAACTGTCCTCATGAGGAGGGGTATGTAAGGCCAACTTACAACATCCAAGAAGAATAAATTGTGGTTCAAGTGGCAATGACCATCCCTAGAATATATGCAATGCTAGAGGACCACTAGGCAAATCATCAATCAATTGTGGTTGAAGTTACAGGTAAGATTGCTCAGCAATCTATTTATGTTTTGACTGACCCTGGATCTACTCACACTTATATTACTCCTATACTTGTTGAGATTTGTGCTTTTAAGAAGTTAAAGAATATCAAATCATGGTTAGTTCAGCTAGCCACTAGAACTAAGAGAAAAGTTGTTGAAGTGGTAGAAAATTGTCCACTGGTTATGAATGGGATAGTCACTTATGCAGACTTGAATGTTCTGCCACTTGGTTCCTATGATATTCTCATTGGAATGGATTGGTTAGAATCTCACAAAGTTAAGCTCGATTGTCACAATAATACTTTTGAGTGCATAGATGAAGAAGGAAACTTAAGGGTTGTAAGAGGTATTCCAAAGGTGATTTCTATTAGGCATATTTCAACAATGCAACTAAAAAAGTTATGTAGGAAAGGTTGCGGGTTGTATGCAACCCATGTTTTGGAGGCAGCAGAGAATGAAACTCGTAGGTTGGAGGAATTTCATGTGTTGCAGGAATTCAGGGATGTTTTTCCTCATGAAATTCCAGGGCTTCCTCCAAAGAGGGACATTGATTTTACAATTGGCCATGTGCCAGGAGCAGCACTTGTGTGAAAGAAACCCTACAGGATGAGTACACTAGAATTGCTAGAGCTAAAGATGTAGCTACAAGAGTTCTTGGAGAAGAAGTATATAAGGCCAAGTGTGTCCCATTGGGGAGCACCAGTGTTGTTTATGAAAAATAAATATGGTACACTTAGGTTGTGTATTGATTATAGACAACTAAGCAAAGTCACTATGAATAAGAAATACCCTTTCCCTCAAATTGATGACCTCTTTGATCAAATGAGAGGAGCAAAGGTATTTTCCAATATTGACTTGAGTTCTTGTTACCATCAGGTAAGAATCAAGGTTGAAAATATTCATAAGACAACCTTCAGAACAAGGTATGGACATTATGAGTCTGTAGCGGTACCATTTGGTCTCACAAATGCACCAGCTACATTCATGTGTCTCATGAACAATGTTTTCAACAGATATCTAGATAATTTTGTTCATGTTTTCCTTGATGACATTCTTATTTATTCTAAGAATGAGGAAGAGCATGAAGAACATTTGAGGCTGACATTAAAATTGTTAAGGGAGCATAAGCTATATGCAAAGCTAAGGAAATGTGACTTCTATAATGATATAATTCATTATTTGGGTCACATCATCTCAGAGGAGGGCGTATCTGTAGACCCTGAGAATATTGAGGCCATTATCAATTGGCCAACCCCGAGAAATGTGACAGATGTGATATCTTTTATGGGACTTGTAGGTTACTACAGGAGATTCATTGAAGGATTCTCCAAGGTTGCACATGCAATCACTTCTTTGCAAAATAAGGGCATAAATTTTGAATGGAAAACAAGGTGTGAAGAAATCCTTCAGCAGTTGAAGAATCTTCTCACAAGTGCACCAATTCTGAAAATTGCAGACCCAGAGAAATAGTTTGTGGTGTGCACTGATGCATGTGGTTAAGGACTTGGAGGAGTTCTTATGCAAGACAACCATGTGGTATGTTATGAGTCAAGAAATTTGAAGGATCATGATAAGAACTATGCCACTCATGATTTAGAACTTGCATCCATAGTACATGCTCTCAATATGTGAAGGCATTGCTTAATGGGAAGGAAATTTGAGCTAAGGACCACTGTGCTCTGAAATATTTGTTTGATCAGACAGCTCTAAATGCTAGGAAAGCTAGATGGCTGGAGTTTTTATGTGAGTTTGATTTTGAAATAAAACACCTAAAAGGAAAAGAAAATAAAGTGGTTGATGCACTCAGTAGGAAGGTGCATAAAATGCATGTGGCATCTCTAAGTATTTTCCAATTAGATTTGAGACAACGGATTATTAATCATATTGCTAAAGATGAAATGTATGTGCAGGTAAAAGACAAATTGTAGCATCAAAGTCTTGAGAAGAGGTACAAGGGTTATAAATTGGAATAAGATGGAATTATTACTTGTAAAAACATAATTTATATTCCAAATGTAGCAGATTTGAGGAGAGTTGTTATGGATGAGATCCATCAAGCTCCATATTCTGGTCACCCAGGAGATCAAAAGATAATTGCTACAGCCAGACATAATTTTTGGCCAGGAATGAAAAAGGACATTGTTGAGTATTTTCAAAGTGCATGAAATGTCAGCAGGTGAAGGTTCAACATCAACACCCAACAGGTTTGTTGCAACCTTTGCCGGTTCTAGAATGGAAACAGGAAGTTATTTTGATGGATTATATCACAGAATTTCCAATGACTTGGAGACAACATGATTCCATCATGGTTGTGGTGGAAAATTTGACAAAGGAATCACATTTTATACTGGTTAAGTCCACACATAAGACTGATGACATTGCAAAAATATTCATGAAGGATATTTTCAGATTGCATGGATTTCCTAAGGAAATAGTTTTGGAAACAAATCCTAAGTTCACTTCCAATTTTTGGAAGGGTCAGTTTGCAAATTTGGGTACCAAGTTGAACTTCAGCACTTCCTACCATGCTCATATTGATAGACTAACAAAGAGAGTGAATCAAGTGTTGGAACACATCCTTCGCATGTATGTGATGGACAAACCAACCAAGTGGGATATTACTTACACTTGGTAGAATTTACCTATAATAATGGACAACAAGCATCATTGGGAATGAGTCCTTATAAATCCTTGTATTGAAGAAGGTGTATGACACCAGTGACATGGGATAATCCTATAAACATTATTTTTCTTGGTCCATAATTGCTCAGGGAAAGGGAGTAATAGGTTTTACAAAGATCAAGTAGGATCTGAAAGAAGCCCATTACAAACAAAAAAGCTATGCACATAAACATATAGTGCACATAGAGTTCAGTGTTGGGGATCATGTTTACCTCAGAGTGAGGGCAAGAAAGAGTTCCTTCAATCTTGGAAGTTGTGCCAAGCTGTCACCTAGATATTGTGGGCCTTTTGAAGTGCTTAAGAGAATAGGGCCAGTTGCATATAGACTTGCATTTACTACTAGCACTAGAGCTCATAATGTTTTTCGTTTCTTTGCTTAAGAAATATGTACATGATCCTAACCCTGTGATAAATTGGGATGTGATTCAGGTGGAACCCAAGGGAAAGTTCCAAACCGAGCCATTGCGCATCCTCAATAGGAAGGTCACAGTGCTCCAGAATCGAGTCGTTGGACAGGTGAAGGTGCAGTGGGAGCACTACGATACTGAATATGCTATGTGGGAGCTGGAGGATGCCATGCGATTGGCACATCCATTTTTGTTCAATTTTGTAAAGCACCGAGGAAAGTGCTATTGCAATGGGGAGGGGAATGTAATACCCCAGTTTTGACCCCATGGTATTAAGATTGTACATGATGTATGTATTGTATTTGAATCATGGCAAGGAGCTCAAGGCCAAGGCCTTGCCATTGATTGATGTTTTGTGGATAGGTGAACAGGGTTGATACCTATGGTTCTAGTGCTAAGCCAAGCAAAGAGCATTTTGAATATCATGTAAATGCACAATTTAATAAAATACCACAGCTAGCTATGGGACTGCAACATAAAAGAGATGGGGGAATGATTCCATAAGGGATAGGGTGGGGAGTTAGTCAAAACCCTGAGCCTTAGGGTGAGTCCAGATGTCGATCGGAGAACCATTGAACCCACAGCTACTTTTTTTCCCCTACACTCAATCATCATTTTCTTCTAGAAGTTGGTTGAGGTGGTTAATGCCTGGGGCATAGTAGGGCATGGCAATCTGATTGCTTGTCTGCACAAGCCTAAAATTATGCATTCTGGGAAGCCACATTCTTGCTTCTGCAGCAAGTAAGCACGTGGATGCATGCTAGTCCATCATTTCTCCCATACACGAAGAAGGTTTTGTTGTTACCCAACGTTGAAGGTTGGGAATGATCATTAATCACTTCATGCATGCACACTGTTGGTGGTTCATGACCCTGAGTCGTGGAAGAGTGGTTTCGTTGTGTTTTTCCTAAGTGAATGGGAAGTGGATATCTCTTGATTTTATGAGAGTGTTATCCTACAGGGTTTCCCCAGTGTTTTTGGTCAGTGGTTCATTATTTAGAACAGTTTGTATTACTCTCCTGAGTGGTGAAAAGTGTTTCCGCGGTGGTCTCCTCTTTTACAGAGTGAGTGGAGCCTGTTTTGGTTGTGTCTACATTGTGGACTATTGTGATGTGCATCCCTATTTTGGTCTGGAAGAATTAGGAGTGGAAAAGGCCCAGAATTGGCTGATAAACCTAGTGAAGAGAGGAACCTCACAGACAAATCAAGAGGGGCTAGAAAATAATTTATGCACACCCATAAGAGCACTAGAAGGGAAGGAATGGCCTAAGGGAATTGTGTAGTAGTGAAGGGAATACTTCCTTGTGTTGGGTGTGTAGGTATTGTGGGATTCCAAGCTGAACTTATCTGGTGCAGGTGTCCATAGCTCTGTGGTTGAGCTCACTAGCTCAACAATTCTACCTTTTCATTGCCTTAGTAGCTTGAGAAACCCAACTTTTAGCTGGTTTGGCTGAGTCTTGGTGTGCATTTTACCTGTGAGTGAGTCATTGTCTTAGTAGTCTGAGAAACCCAACTGTAGGTTGGGTAGATTGCATTTTGATGTGTGTTGGCTATGTGTGAGCCTATTATTCCCAAGTTCCTTGTGTAAATCATTCCCATCTAGAGGGTGGCAATGTGTTGAGATATTAATGAACACATTGGCTTATGGTTGGGTGGAACGTTGCAATGACGTAGCTAGTTGCGGGACAACTTCATCATGAAGATAAGTATCTCGGTTATGCTTGTTTATGCCATGTATTTTCTTATGATTTATAATGATCACGTTGAATGCTTGTTGATGGTTAAGTATAAGTTTACTTATGTTATGTTTTCCTGCATTTTATTTCTGTATATTCCTAGTTTTTTTGCAATGCATTTCTCCTTTTGGTCAAGGAGGATGGAAGCCTGGTTACAGGGCCAAAAATGTAGCTAAGGTAAGAATTATTGTGTTTCCGCACCCCGGGATCCGTCTGCGGGAGGCGAAGGGCGGAAGAATGCCGAAAAATTCTAAGGCAGAAAGTGCATTTTTCAAGTTCCAAAGTTTGAGGTCAGAAAGCAGAAGTCGGAAGTGCAAAAAGGGTTAAGGTCATTTGTTGTTTTTCTGATTTTTGAGTTCTGCAGTAGAAGGTGGAAAGAGAAATTCGAAAGGCGGAAGAGTCGTTAAGTATTTCAGTCGTTTGTTATGTTTCCGATTTCTGAGTTCCGAGGTCGAAAGGGCATAAGAGTCGATAAGTATTTTCATTGAACTTTATGTTTCCGAATTTCGAGTTCTGAGGTCGAAAATGTGGAAAGCAGAAGCGCAGAAGATAGAACCGTGGTCGAAGGACTCCATCGAAGTTTATGTTTCCGACTTCTGAGGTCAGAAAGGAATACAACGGAAGTTCAGAAAGTGGAACCGTGGTTTAAGGACTCCATCGAACGTTATGTTTCTGATTCCTGATTTTCGAGGTCGAAAAGGTGGAAAGCAAAAGTGCAGAAGGAGGAAGAGTAGTTAAATGTATTCGTTGCACACTATGTTTCCGATTCCTGATTTCTGAGGTAGAAAAGGAGGAACATGGAAGTGTAGAAGAAGGAAGGAAGAAGAGTGGTTAAAAGTTCTCGTCGCACATTATGTTTTCGATCCCCGATTTCTGAGGTCGAAAGGGAGGAAAGAAGAAGTGCAGAAGGCGGAAGACGGAAGAGTGGTTCAATGTTCCTGTCACACATTATGTTTTTTATTTTTGATTTCCAAGGTCGGAAGGGAGAAAAGTGGAAGTGTGGAACGCATAGTGCGAAAAAGGTATTTTTGGTCGCAGAAGGGATCTGTCATGGACAGAACAACTGTTGCAGTGGTTTCTAAGCCCAAGAATGAATTTTGAAGGGTGTGTTAAGTTTTAACGTCCATGCCCTGTGTTTCGAAAGGAGAACGAGGGTTCTTGAAGAAAAAAATTCAATTTATCCACATTATGGGGTATGGAACGTTACAGTATGGATGTCGGTTCCACTTGGACCTCCACCATGGAATTTGATGTGTTAAACCCTAAAGGTTTCATGTAGGGTTTATAGACTTTTTTTCCTAGACATTTTTGTCACATGGAGAAAAAACAAAAGTAAAAAAAAACCCAGTAACTTCCCACTTTTTTCAACTTGATTGGTACTAGGCCAATGTGGCTTGACTCCAAGCTATGAAAACCTCTGTTAAGGTTTTTAGAAATTCAACCAGAAAAAAAACGCCATTAGAATTTCACCAGTCCATCAACCATGACCCTGGTGCGATCTCATTTACCAACTAACATCTCAATTATACATATAAATCAATGCCTTTAGTATTATTTATATATTTATGTAATAATGTTTATGGTATAAATGGTTATTTTAATTTTATTATATATATTGCAACTTAAAATAATTTAATATTAAATAAATTAATAAATTATATATTTTAAAATTAGAAGTTTGATTGAAAAATATTTAATTAAGTCAATAAAAGTTAACATCTCATATTTTGGGTTTCATTGAGTTGATTAACAAGATTAACCTAAATGCAACAAGTGTACAGTTGGGATTCATTTCACAGTCGTCATATCTTGTTATGATTAAATGCATCTTGATTAAGATTTAAATGAGCTTAGTTAAATGGATAACTAGAACTGTTAGACAAGCTTTAAATTTGTATGCTTATAGAACTTTTTGTTTGTTTAATTGATGCTTTAAATTTATTTTTAATTTCATTCAGGTTCACCCGCCATAAGTTGGGTGGTTGTGCTAGTTTAAATTGAGGATATTTTATGTACATTATGTTTACTCTCATAGGTGTTTAGATCTTATTTGAGATTTTGGACTTTTTTTTAGCTCATCAACAAGATTAACCTAAGTGTAACAAGTGTTTAATGGTTGTCATATCTTGTTATGCTTAAATGCATCTTGAAAGATTTAGACAAGCTTCACTTAAGTGGATATCAATTTTTGTTTTTTGTTTTTTTTTCATATCAGTGTTTTTTTTTAATTAAATAATATTTATCTATTATAATATATAATATAAAGCATAGCTTTTTTTAATAAGCTAATTTTAAAGTGAAAAAGGTTAATTATTTAAAAAAATAATAATTTAATAAAATAATATTATATATTCTACTCAAACAATAACTTATATATATATATATATATATATATAGAAGATGTGTACCGTTAAATGGTTAGATTTTTGGGTGTCTCCTCCTAACTAACTCATCCTTAAGGGGCCTTAACCAAATAAGCTAGCGAGATTTTACAATAACTCATTATTATAACTAGCAAATCATAATTATATTTAAATAAAAATAAAGAAAACAAAATATTATGCATATACAATTTATTCACATAATAAAAATATGTTTATATATGCAAAATAAAAATGTGTTTGTTTATAAGATGTAGCTCCCGTAGTTAGGAGATTTGGTTGTTGCACTAGCTACCCATAACTTTTTGAAAATCATATATAGATGCACTATTTCAAAATTTCAAAACTATTGATCATATAAACTTCATATTTCCCCTTTCAATTTTATCCATTGATATTTTATAAATTTATTAATATGATAATTTTATATTCCAAAGATTAATACAGGTTATTAAAAGTTTTTTCAAATTGAAAAAAAATATATAATTTTATATTAATAAAATAACATTGTACATAGTTTATTAGGCCTGAAAAAGGAGTTCATCTCGACCATGTAGATAGATTGCAAAAGATTTGTATTTTCGGTTTTGTACAATTCAGTATTAAATTTCTTTGTAAATGTGAGATGTAGACTTGAGAGGGAAACTCAAATCCAATGACTTATTAAAGTAAACCTTTATCCAAGGGAGTTGGCCATGTTTTATTTCAACTTATCGTGACTTGCACGCATTATTATTATAAAAGACATATCAGCCATAACATCACCGATCAACAACTTTGCTTCGCTTACTGTAGAAAACAAGTATATATGAAGTGCAGATCTTAGAACCAAACTTTCCCATTTAGTGCACAGATTTATATAATTCTACATCATTACTATTGGCTTTTGGCTGTTCTCTTTTCTAAAGATTAGTTTCTACTCCCATTTAAAAATCGGCCAACCGACAACACCCAGAAAACTGTAACAATGAATAAATAATGAATTCTGTTATTGTAAGCCACGAAATATATAAGGTGGAGAGAGTCAACTTGCCCAACTAATTTTGTCATTTAATTCTTGGGCTTATTCTCGGGATGTGATATAATCACAGGTTTCATTTTGATTTGACACAATATGACTCACCAATTCGACACATTCAAGATGCGTGCAAAGTATAAAAAACGACCAATTATTCCTATATCTAAATTGTCAAAATTGATGGATCGAGTTGGCAACTTGACAAATTACTTAATTCACGGGATCCATTATTGGAATTTGATGCCAAAATGTTTGTTATGGATTATTTTGTGTTCGAGATATTTTTTGTGGCAACATTTTCTATACTTTGCATGTTTAACCATGTTCTTTGGGATATTTTTGTTGGAATTGTGACAATCAATTATTCCATAATAGGATAAGGGAGTTCACAGAAATTAATTCGGTAGTTGTAGTAGTTTAGTTATTGTTGAATTTGTTAAAATAAACTAGCATAAATAGGATACAGTTATTAATAATTCAGTGCGATGCAACCGTGGGAGGAATAATGATTCAGTGTCATGCAACCATGTGAGGAATGGTTTAAATATGTTAGCTTATACCGACAGATTTTGAGTCAAGGTTTTGTTTACCTGCTTTGTAAATCTATTTTTAATAATATATATATATATATATATATAGTTCTCTGCTCTTGTAAATTAAATCTTTGTTAATTTACAAATTTAATAATAAGTTTGTATTAAATACGAATCTTGAACATTAATGAAATTTTCTTTTTTTATAGACCAAACTTACTTATAGAGTGAAACTCTTCTCATTTTTTTTTAAATCTTTTTATAACAATTTTATAGACCAAACTTAAAATGAAAATTTGCTCATTCCTCTAAGATATATCCATCTATCTGAACTTCATCCAAATAAATGTTTAATAACTATTAAATCATATAATCCTATAAAAGTAAATATTTTTGACATTCCAACCTTGTGAACTTCATACAAATATATAGTTAATAACTATTGAATCATATATTGCTAGAGAAATAAGTAAATATTTTTGAAATTCCAACCTCAACGTGAGATTGATCGCCTTCCATCTCATCATCCTTGATGCTAATCGATGTTGCTCGTAACCCTTAGTTACGGTGCATAAACTAATAATTATGTGGCATGTCTATTTTCATTTTATATATATTGAAAAAATTATTAATTTTTTTTATTATCACAAGAGTAATAGTTTCAGTTTTGAGTAAAAGGGTTATATGAAGTTGCTCTTAACCTTATCCAAAAATCAAATCGTGCATAATGTCCATCCACTCATTCATGATATTTTTTTCTCCTCATATTTCGTAATAATACTATTCAAAATATTGAAGTAAAACAAGTTTGGTTGGCAAGATTATTCAAAACTTTACACCCAAAACCCTACCATGTATTGAGTTACATAAGAATGTTGATTGGCATTGAGCTTTTCTTCCTTTTTTAGGAATGTAGAGATACAATGCTATGGGTGTGAATGTTTTAGCTAAATATATTATGAAGCTGGTAAAGAATTCAACCTTTATGTTTTAGTTGGATATATTATAAGGTTTTTAGAGCCCAGCCCCTATCCTTTAAAGTTGGAGAGTCCATACTATGTCTTAATTGACTTTGCTAAGAAGTGACAAGGGTGAAGTGTAGAGTTTTATAAGATTTAATTTCATATATTGGATAACACTTGTATCTACCCTTTTATTTTTATTTTTAACAGAAACCAGGTAAAATACTATTAATAAAAAAAGGTTGTGCACAACCATTCATTACAAAAACGGAGAAATTCTGAAATCTAAAAAGGTTTGGAAATAGAAGTTCACAAAAACATCTAAATTTGAGATTTGTCTTCTAATTTCCTTACATTTTTATTGCTATTTATCATAACATGAGAAGAGTATATTCTAACAAATTGCTGGTTCAAAAAGATGCAAAAACACATTTAAAGATGGTTGGGAGAGGCTACTTCTTCTTGCCTATATCTCCTACTGGATGAGAGACTAAAACTTCCTCCATGGGGTGAGCCTTATCATTTGGTGATTCCTTGCAATGGATACACTGGTTCATCTTTGCGACGTTCGTCACCTCTTCTTTTATGATGTCCATGGTCCCCATCAAATCTTTCAGATCCCGGTCATGGTCTTCGATCTGTGAGTTGTGGCAGCTGATCTGGTTTGTAATATACTAGATATCTGAATCCATTTCTCTATTTTCCTTCACACTTACAACAACAAAATCTAAGACTTTGCGGAGGTGGTGTTTGATGTCTTCTTGGCCAGACTTGAGGCTGGTGAACCCAACATCAATATCCTTCTTTGCCATTGAAAGCATGGGGGTTGTACCAGACCAGGACAAAAACCCTACAAGAAAACCTTGTAGCTGCTCTATTCCTTCTTCTTCGCTCGAACCGCCATACAATGGATATAAATGAAAGCTTCCTTCGCACTTAACCTATTCTTCCATATCACTTGTGTTAACTGCCTCATCTAAACCCGAGGCTACATGAGTAGAGGGAGGAAATTTAATTCCGATCAGTGGTGGGAACCACTTGGTAGGCGATAAGCTATGAGTCATGTTGAGAAAAGGAAACACGCCATGAATATTCAACGGAGAGGGGATGCAGCCCACCGCGGGGTGTGGGTTAGGGAACATCTTCATATAAATTTTTTTTACCATTATAAGTGATCACACCTTGGGGGATTCTAGCACCTTGATTGGCTAGTTTATTAGCTTATCCGGTGTTCTCCTGGAGAATGTGAAAATATAAAACTTGAGGGGGAGAGTTTAGAAGAAGAAGTCTATCGAAAATTCTTTTACATCTGATGGATCCCTTATTGTAGCCAGATCTCATCTTCTAGATTACTTGTCTAGAATCGCCGAAGACCATTAAATTTGGGATGGTTTTCCCATCAATTAGTTCCAAGCCGTGATAAAGCAACAACCTTTCAGCTTCATTATTTGATTTTGTTCCAAGACCCCAGGAAAAGGATTTGACTAGATTTCCTTCGGGATAAAGAAT
Organism: Pseudotsuga menziesii; assembly: GCA_001517045.1. Taxonomy (NCBI): domain Eukaryota; kingdom Viridiplantae; phylum Streptophyta; class Pinopsida; order Pinales; family Pinaceae; genus Pseudotsuga; species Pseudotsuga menziesii. The sequence continues at coordinate 235,957 of LPNX010452873.1, forward strand.
GACCCCCCCTCACCTATCTCCCTTGCATTCAACAAGTCCAATGACTTCACCATTTGGCCGCTTAAGCTTCCTTTAAACTTTGTTAACACAATTTGAAAAAAAATAAAATTATTTGATTATCATTAACAATAAGAATTTTTTTTAAGTCTTGCATCTAACCTATGCTTTACTTAGACTTCTTATGTTTGAACAAAGGCTAGATATGATTCAAATTTCATTCCATAAGTTTCCCAAGCCCTCTATCACAACCTGCATTTTTCTTTTATCTCGTATTAACTGTGCAACACCAATTGATTTTCATCATGGGGATTCGGCCACCCACATCTACTTGCTACTAGGCTATGCCTCTTCGACTAGAGACCACCCATACATACACTCTAGGATATGATTGTTAGACTTGCAACTATCTTACTATAGTCTTCCTAACAATGATTCCAACATCCAACGATGGGATTAAATAAGCCAAGTCAATATTGTGTTCTTACATGTGCACTTAACACTTAGTAAATTCTTAAATGCAAGGAAACAAGCCATGCACAATAAACAATAGAGTACACCAGATATGTCAATATCTAAGATAGGTGTCATAAGGTTTTTGTTATTAAAGAGTACACAAATAATACAAATAAGGTAGTCTGAAAAATTTCGCACACTAGTACAATGAAATTTTATTGCTGACATCCTTTTTACATTTAACAAATAAGCTTGGGTAAACCTACCCAATTTTTCACCACGCCCATCGCACCCTATGAGTTTTCCCTCAATAAATCTCCATCTTCAACAAACTTGGAATGTTGAAACAATCCCTTCAACCTTGAATTTTTCTTATTGTTAGATCACAAACCTTTGACATGAATGTCCTCCCATAGTTACATCTCTTTGTTTTCTACCTCAAACTTGAAGAATCCTCACATCTTGTCTTCTTGTTTCTTGCCTCCAATTATTTCTTCATTTTCCTATCGGTGCATCCTCTTTATACGAAAAGTGAGGTGCCTTGTTGATTCCCCCAAAGTGGACATTATGCATGTTCTTTGTCACAAGTGGATACCAATGTGCAACAACCTTTGCCGATCGTTTCAATAGTGCTCCAAGGTTCCCAGTGGATTCCACTTAATCCTTTTGGTGTATACCATTTTCCCCTCTTTGGGTACCATCACATCCTAGGTTAAGTGCTCTCATGGCCCTTTTGTCATTCCAACCAAACCCTTGCATTGTGTTGAAGCTTCCTTTTGTCTTGTTGGCATGCCCTTTCTCGGTGCCTCTACACGTTGAGAACCTTCCTTGGTGCCTTGTGCAAGTATATAACACGGTCTCCCATATTTACTTAGCTTCTTTTCACTTCATCTCACAAACTTTCCAAGTATGCTAAATTGGCACACCTGCCTTTAATAATGCTACCCACTACCCATACTAATTATTGAAGCTTCTTTGTCAAAGCCCTTGTTGAATGGCTTGCTGCCATGCACCACTAGATTTGTCATCCTTTTCGATATGTTTCCTTACATGTTTCTTAGCACATCTGTTTTCCCCAATATTTTTCACAATAGTGCATGATCATGTTGGTTATGATGCACTTGAGGCCAACAAGGACACCATTATTGTCCTTGGAAAATATATAACAAATCCTATCATTCTCACAAGTTTGTTATTCATCTTATTTCTATCGAAAGTCATCAAAGTGAATTGCTAATTATGTCATCCTCTACCTATCATGAACATGTGCTAGCTTTCCATGCTACGCTCATCTTCACCCTTGGTTTATGAACCTAATAGTAGATTTCTTTGAACAAATTCTTCTGGGAATTGTTTGCTTAATGCCTTAAGATTCTCTTCTTAGCATAACTTAATTTTCTAAAAAATGCCAAGCCGCCTCCCAATGCTACACAACTTGAATAACTAATGCATCTACCATCAACCAATATTTCCATGATTCTATACATTGAAATCCCCCATGCCACAGACTTAGTTAGGTGATTAGTTCAACTATTAGACCTAAGAAATGAAAATGTACTTCATGATTGAAAGTGTTGATTATGTCTACACTTCAATGTCGTATTAAAATTCTTTAGGAAAATCCTACACCTTTTCCTTCAACTATCAACTTACCATCTCAACAGAGAAAAAAAAAATCCAAGTTTTCTTAGTTTTCTTCCAAGGCATTAGAGGAAATTTCAACTCAAAATGGGCCTTTTAACCATACTTCAAATTCCATATCATCAAGTGTTAGCCAATTAAATTGCTTTAAATTTGAAATACCATATAGGTCTTAAACAATTTTTTAATATAAATTTGGGGATAGTTATCATAAAAAAACTACTTTTTTTCGTTCGTATTTTCGACATATCTCCCTGTGATTTTACTCACATTTCGATTAGGAGAGCCTGTTGGATGCGAAACTAAATTCCGCATCCAATGAGTACCCAATTGGCATACTTTTGATGGACCCCGCTACCCCAAAAACATGAAATAAATGAAAAAACATGATGACATCATCATGTTTTTCAGGTATTTCTTGTTTTTGGGGTAGCGGGGTCCATCAAAAGTATGTCAAGTGGGTACTTGTTAGATGCGGAATTTAATTTCGCATCCAACGGGCTCTCTTGATCAAAATTTGAGTAAAATCACAGGGAGATATGTCAAAAATACAAAAAAAGTAATTTTTTCTTTTCTTCCTCGAAAATTAAAAAATATTATTTTATTATTTTTCTTAGGAGGCCCATTTTGAGTTGAAATTTCTTCTAATGCATAGATATATTGGCATGCACATGCCCATTTCCTCTTCCTTGAATAGTGGGTCACCAAAGTGACTTAAATTAGCCAAGAAGAGGTAGAACAGCTAGAATTGTTTCCATCACAAATTCCACTTTCTTTGTTCAACAAGTCCTTTGTATTCGCGCCCAATTATCTAGGATTGTGGGTTGCAAACACATCTTGATGTTCTTACGTCTCTTTCTAGTATTTTCCTAAGGTTCACTTATGAGCCTATGCATGCTCCCATGTTGCACGCTTTGGGGTCCGTAAATATTCATCACCATATGAGTGTTAAATGACTTCTTTTGCTGTTAGCAAAGGATCCATGTCCACCTCTACCTTCTTCTCATGTTTCTTCTTGGCATCCTTCTTTTCCAACTTTATTAACCTATTATTATGTGGTTGAGCTTCCTTATCAACTTTTTTCTAGACTATGTGATCCAATTTAAACATGATTTGAATTGCATTCTCCAAGTCGACTTCTACCATGTTGAAGGGTGCTCAGCATGGGATTCAGTATGCCGATCCCGCCTTCAACTAAAAAGTCACTTGGAGCCCCTATGCATTGATTGAACCCAATGCTTCAATTGTATTCAATTGAATACTTGGAAATTACTTGGACTGCATCCTTTAGGGCACTATCGAGATTGTTACATGTGAACAACCTTGTCTTCATGCAAAATTCTTCATCCTTCGCGCTAAGGTCTCTATTCCCAAACACTATTATCCTCTTCCTATTGTGTGATGCCACAAGACTTTATTGTTAGAGCACAAACAACTTATGTCAATATCACTACTAACATCCATGTGATGGTTTTGAGATTCTTCTTGGTTATCATGAACACACAACAATTCTATGTCTCATCCACAAGGAAACTTTTAGGGGTGTAATTTAGCCAATGGGATAATTTTCCATGTTATATTACACAATAATATTCATTAATTTCTATTTTTTTCTACAATTATTTGCCCAAATTCCATAAAATAAAAATATTTTACTCTAAACATTGCCAAAATGATCAAGAAACTATATAAAATCCTTATAAATTTGATTAGTTTTACAAAAACAATTGCCAAACATTTTATTGTTGGAAATTTAAAAATTAGCAAGATTTTCCAAGATTTCTGCACTTTAAGATTAGTATGGATCATCAAAATTTTCCCTACTCATTCAAGAATAATAAACAATTGTTATGGTTTATGTGGGTGGCTTTATCTAGTCTAGAAAAATCTTGTCCCAATATGAGGTTGTGATCATCCAAGGGAACCATCCTCAAGTCTTAAGTGACAAACCACTCCCTAACCATGAATGTTGTTGAATAATTACTCTTGTTGAGGCTTTGACTAATGAGTTCACCGCCTTGTACTAGGTTTTGTTATCTTTGGTCTCAAGGTGAAGCACCTTCACGATAATGAGGATGTGGGTTGAACTAGTGTCTACCAAGGCTATCACATTCAACTTGCTCACTATGAGATTTACATAACATTTATTCCATTTCTTCATTTTTCTTGTGATGCTTTTTCTTGACCTTCTGTTATGAACTTTCCCAACTGTGCTACTAGGGAACTAAGAACCTACAATTGTTCCTCTAAGGGTCATTTCCATTAAGCTTTTCCAAGGGTTTCTAATCCCTCTCTCAAAGTACAATACTTCACTAAGTGGTTTTGTTTACAAAGTAAGTAAAAATTTCTCTTGCTTCTATACTAAGGAAATTCACGTGACTTCTTTTTTGCAAGGAGTCTCTCATTTTCTCCATCCTCAAATTCTTGAAGGGATCCCATCTTCAACTGTAATCAATACTTTTCTGGGTTTATGAATACTTGTAGCCTACATGATGAGGAATATACTCATGTGTTGATCTTTTTTCAACTTGTTGAGTGTGTTTGAGTTAGCTCATGCACATCTTACTGCAACTATTTTGGGATAACCTACACAAACCTCCACCTTGTCTTCAAAGTCTCTTCCCTTGTACCATCCATTATTCTACACTAGAAGATCTTAAGAGATGACTTCCCAAGTATTCAAGAATTGTTCCTTTTCCATTTAACATCTTCAACATCAATTTATTCTTTTGAACTTCTTCCTCATGCTGAACTTACCACTCAATGCTATCCCATTGCTTTCCTTCAACACTACCTAAATAGTCCAAAGAAATTTTAATGTGCACAATTGCAACAACACTGCAAGGACTTACCATTTCTTCAAAGCCTTGGTGGAACATTACATACCATCCATCACTTTACATGCGACCCTTTCATGCACATACCCAACACTATCCAAACAATTCCTTCACTGATTTTCGGTGGGATTGACTTATTTGGCTACTCACTTCCCTAGGTGCTAGACTGCCATGTCTTATAAATCCAATAACTTCTTCGAAATTATTGGTTAGGTTCACAGTTGAAACTTATTGTATTTTCTAAACCACTACAAAGAGTGTCTACCTAATAGTGATTCACATGTCCAACTTACGAATCTTACTCTAGTTTACCTAATAGTGATTCCCATGTCCAACTTTGGACTTAAACAAACAAATCCATTATTGTGTTCTTCTATTTGCACATAATAATTAGTCAATTCTTAAACACAAGGAAATAAGGCATGCACAATAAACCAGAGATTCCAACAACCAATCTAGGTCCCATGATAATTTTATTATTGAAGAGTACAAATATAATACAAAATGTGAAGTCCAAAAAACTTAGTCAACACCAATACACATGAGGGTTACTTCAAAAATCATTTTTACAGTTAATAAACAAACCTTGGTAGACGTGCCTAATTGCCACCTTGTTTTTGAAAAATCTTGTCACACCCCTTAAGTATACACTCGATATATCTCAATCTTCAACCCCCTAGGAATACACTAGGAAATCCTTTCAACCTTGAAATTTTCTTACTATTGGATTGAAAAACTTTGTCGTGCATGTCTTTCCCATCCCTCTTCAACAACAACAATTGCATCTCTTGGTTTGATTCCTCCTCACATCTTGTATTCTTTCTTGTTTCCTCTAAGAATCTCTACCTTTTCCACTTGGTGTGTCCTATTTACATAGAAGGAGAGGTTCTTTGTTGATTCCTTGTACAAAGTGGACATCACACATGCTCTTCGTTAAAATTGGACATCGATTTCCAACAACCTTTTCTGACGATTACAATGGTCCTCCAAGGTGCCCAATTGAGTCTACTTAATCTTGTTGATGTACAATTGTTTTCCCCTCATTGGGATGTCTTACCACCACATCTAATGCTATGTGTTCCTATGTCTCTCTTTCTATTCCAAAAAAACCCTTGCATCATGTTGAAGCCTCCACTTGTTTTTCCAGTGGTTGTAATATGTGGTATTACATTGAAGTATTTACCAATAGTCACTACAAAAAATCCTAGAATTAGTGTCCCATTTAGCGTCCCTTTTTAGTGTATTTTTTTTTACATTGAGTGGTTAAACTAGATGCTAAATGGGACATGCCATGGACAAAACTTAAAGGATCTAAAAAATGTCTTTTTTTGCTTCCTAGATAGCATCCTTTATGACGTCCAAAATAACGGATATTTTTTTTCTTCCAGAACAACATCCAACTTTGCTTCCTAAAAAACGTCGAGGTTTGCTTCCAAAATAATGTCTTATTTTTCTTCCTAGCGAGTGTCTGTTTTTGCTTCTTAAATGACATCCCCGTTAGCTCCATTTTTGCATCCTTAATAGCACCATGTTAGCATCCAAATTAGCATCCAATATTGCATCCATATTTGCTACCACTTTAGCATCCCATTTTGCACCATGATTTACTCCCAAATATGTGCCAATTTTTGCTTCCAAAATTGCACCAATTTTTGCATCATGTTTTGCTACCAAAATGACGCCAAATATTTCTTCTATTGTTGCACCATATTTTGCTTCCTATGTAGCGTCATGTTTTGCATCCAAAGTAACATCTTATTTTGCTACCATATCAACGCCATGTTTGGCTTCATCATTAACGCCATGTGTTGCATCCTATTTAATGCCTAGTTTCGAGTCTTATTTTGCTACCATATCAATGCCATGTTTGGCTTCATCATTATCGCCACTTTGCATCCTTTTTAATGCCTAGTTTCGCATCTCTCATTTTTTTGTCACTAATTTAGTCGTTTTTAGTAGTTTTCTATATGAATTTTGGTCATTTTGTTTGGTCACTTATCTCTTCTTTTTGCTTACTAATTTAGTTATTTGTAACCGATATTATAATATCATTAGGGAATGGAGGAATCGAACCACCAACCTCCTACTTGTAAGGCAAGCACTCTTCCATTGAGCTAGCACCCTTTAAGAATTTGGGAACCTAACTTACAACATCCTCTATATGGTAAAAATGATCAAAACACAACTTTGAGTATCTAATGGTCGCCAAAAGATGATAGATTGTATAAGTTCACAATATATGATCAAGCAGGTTATTAAATCCATAAACCTTTTCTAGGAATTTTGAACAAAACTCAAGAAATTTGCTTAATGGGATTGCAAAAATCACTATTCCCTAGCAACTGTAAGTGTACCACTATATGAGAGCTATCAACAACAATTATCTTAGTGTGGATTCCAAGGATATAGTAGATAAGCATGATCATGCTAGAGCCATGTATAAGTGGAGCAATAAAGAGAATCAAAATAGGATGATCAACCCAATAGTTGATGCTTCACATGGTTCCTATCCACCATGGGACGAGCAAAGTTCCCTCTTCCATTAAGCTAATGAATATCCATAAGGACAAATGGTTAGGATATATTGTGATGCCAATTCATAATGTTTATTCGCTTCCCAGGGTGATGTTGCAGTGCTTGGATTGGGAGATCTACATGATCCCCAACAACATTGGAAATTAGCATATTCATGGGGCCATAGAGTATAGGATGAGGTTGTCTTTTTATCTTTTTCTTTGGAAAACCAGGCATGATTTGAAACACTGGGAAAAGGAATAGAATCAGATATACTTAACAAACTACGATCATGATGTGGCATAGGACTATACTCTATAGTCATTATGCAGATGTTGAAAATGGGTATAACTTCCTAAGGACTATGAACAACATCCATTTAAATATGAATGCAAAACCTTCCATGTCAGAGGAAAACTCAATGGCAGTGAGCTTACTGTTTCTAACATAAAGAAACAAAGAAGCCAAAAATGGAAGCTCCAGGAGGATACACATAACATTAGAATGCAAAATCAACAACCTAAAGAAGTTCCATCTAAATTTTGCATTGTAAAAAATAAAGCATTAATAATATAGAAAAAATTGACTGTGGTCATAAAATAGGTCATATTCCAATTGCTTATATCACAATGTGATTATTGTATTGGTCAGGTTTCCATTTTGGTCACTACAGAAAGATATTGTCATGAAAAAAACAATAATCTTTAGAATCCCATTATTATCAATTGGCATATAATATCATATTTAAAGCATAAAATGCCATGTTCAAACACTTGTTTCAATAATCATATCTCATAATGAAAGAAAGAGAAGAAAAAAGATTGATAAAATCAAGAAATTACCTTTGATGTCCCAATGCAAAACTTGGTTGATATGACATTGCATACATTTCTTTACCAACACAAACTGCATCATGCAACATAATGTAGTGTTTAGATATTAAGAATCAGAGAAGTGTTGCATTATTGAAGTCTGAACAAGAATTCCCTTCAACTTTTGTAATTATTATTAGTTACTAAGTAAGTTGCTATGGATTTTATATTGAGGGGAGTTAAAAAAATTGTTTTCTGTGTTAAGGCGAGGTGCTAGAATAAGTGACGCTCAATAATATATTAGGATCCCTAATCTATTATGTATTAATGTGTAATAAATATCATGAGTGTTAGTGACCAATTAAGTTAATGAATACCAATTAGTATTGGTAGTTAGGGATGGTCATGTAGAGTAAGTATTTAAACCACAATGAAAATATGCTAACAAATTGTATCAATTAACTCAATTAATATGTATTTCTACATATCTTCTCTTTCATGAGTTTTTGATGTTAAATTCCAACTTTCACTGCACTAAATAGCCTCAAGGAGACAACAATGACGGCTAAAGATACCCTCCTTTTGAATATTAGTTTGTATTCTAGAATTTTAATGAACATTCTAACCCTTGCAAAAACATAGATTATGTTTGCATACTTCCATCCATACACTCACTTCCAAAGTTGTTTGTTTTGTATCTGAAACGAGATTGATCACAAAATAAGGACATAAAATAAATATATAAATATATTATCATCCTAACAACGTAATAAAGGAGGATAAACTAAAAACAAAATTGAAATAATGGTTCATAAAGCAATCCTAATTATTCCATGGCCGTTGATCCCAATGATAATTATTCAAGGCCATAGGCCCTTGATTTCAACCCTCAATTGTTGCCACTGCTTTGATATATGTTTATGGTTCACAATACCTTCTAACGATGCTCATTTTCTCAATGAGAGGACAAACATTCCTTATAAAGGTCATGTGTGGTAGTTTGATGTCTCATTTATGGCCCTTTAGATAAAGGAACATTATTTAAGGAATAGGCCCTTGATTTCATCCCCCAACCATTGGCATGGACCTAACACGTGTTTATGGTGTACAACACCTCCTAGCAACATGAGAGGCCTAGGATCCATTGCATAGGTCACGAGCGATGGTTTGAGGCCTTGTTCATGGACCTTAATACCAAGGATCATTATTCAGGGCATTGGTCTCTTGAATTTATAAACCTTTATGACACGGCATGTTTATTAAAAAATCTAGCATCTACTAATTAAATAATTACTTCCCCTTTTCATTTAACTTTTCCAAATCCCATGGACTTCCAGCCCTTTCCAAATATCATGGGCTTTCCCTTTGAAAGTACCATGAGATTTCTCCCCTTTCCAAATATCATGAGAAAGCTCCAAGTCCATTTGTTTGAAACTACTATTTCACATTTTACTTTTTCACATGCACCTATTTTTAATATACTTGTAAACCTGTATATAAATCAATATGGAGATGGTCCCGCTTTCTTGCAAATGTATTGAAAGAACATTTGTAAAAACATGTTCAATGTAATGACTTAATATGGCATCAATGATGACATTAATCCTTTGAATTCAATGACAATAGTTCAAACAGGAAGCCCATTACAGATTGAGGTTGCTTACTGGAGGCAAAGAACCCCTCCCCATGCAATATCTTTAATTGTAATAACATTTTGGTCTGCCCATTCACTGGCCATGACATGTTTACTTATACTTTTATTTCTACTTCTTACAAAATGGATTATTATAAATTTTCAATTAGAAAATGGTCATTATTTTAATACTTCTTATAAAGTATATTTTCTTCTATTCTCTATTAATAAAAATTTCGACATATTTAACAAAAAAACTCAATAAATAAGATAAAATCAAACTATCGAAAATTTTACAGCCATAAATTTCGAGTAAAACATAATAAGGGACATTTAGTTATTTTTAATGATGCATAACAATGGCCATTTTTTATAGAGAAAATCCATATTATAGTATATATAAAGAAAATAAAAAACCTTTAAAATATTTAAATAATGTGTTAACCTACCGATTAAAATTGGTTGATTTATCTACCACACACACACACACACACACACACACATATATATAAAATTCATACAAATACTAATTATCATATTTATATCTATAGAAAATATTGCTCATACAAACCCTTCATGAGGGGACTAATTTTTTTTGTAAACCTAAGAGGTAAAATGAAACTCCAAATATTTGGGTGTTACTCCAAAAAACTTTGGAATAAATATGGAAGAGGAAACCAGAGGAGCAAAAGAGATCCTGAACTTGTCTAGAGAGAATAAACCCACGCTGGTTTCTTCTAGGTTTTTCTCATTCATGGAGGATCTTGAAGAGCGATGGATTGGGCTCACATAGAGATTGTGGGATATGCATCCATCCATTGATCTCCCTCCCTTCTCTCCTCATGCCCTGCTCTTACTGGTGGACTCTTTTTGGTTTGCAAAAAATGATAACAGATTTGTCATATTCTCTGGTGCATTTCCTGGGTTACATATACGTATCGACAATGTATCACCATCCTCACATGATAGGGATACATTTGGCGTTTCTCAAAATCCTTAAGCTCAGTAGAGCAATGTAGAAGTATTGAGGCAGATGCTTGGGAATTTTTGCTTGAAGGAAAATTCTAATGCAAAGCATTCAATATGTCTTCCTTCAAATTCTTTTGATACATCACAATCAAGTTTGAATAGTGCATTTGGTCTATTTTTCTCAAAATATGCCAATCAATGCGACAGGCAGTCTACTTTTTCAAATGGGTTTGGATCAATGACAGGTTTCGAAGAAAGGGTACCCCTTATGTTTGATCAAATAAATGAGCAGAGAAAGAATCCATTTGAAGAGATGATATTGGGTCCCATTGGCAATGGATTTGGGTCCGAAAACATAAATCTATTGCACCAAAAGAAGGTTTCAGGTCCCATTATCTGAGGCTCTACATGAAATACTGTTAAGTCTAAAAACACAAATTATGTGCACCAAAAGAAGGCTTTGGGTCCCATTGGCAGTGGCTCTGCTAGAAACACTGGCAAGTTTGAAAACACAAATCTAGTGCATCAAAAGAAGGTTTTGGGTCCCATTGGCAATAGCTCTACTAAAAACACAACAAAATATGAAAACACAAATCAAGGGGACCAAAGAATATTTCTAGGCTAGAGATCTCATAACCAAATTAAGCCTACAATAAAGCATTTTATGTCATTTGAGTCCATGGGCTCTAAGCATGAGTCCATGGGTTTTGGGCTTGACCTTCTTCCACTACCTGTGAAGAAGACCAATGCCATAACAAGCAGCAAAAACCCAATGACCCTACCAATGCATGAGAAGAATGGAGTCGTTGATCAACATGATCCTCTATTTGGGCTTGACCTCCTTTCTCAACTGCCAACTTGCAAGGCCAAAATCTTATCCATTTCCCATGTCATGTGAACATGGAGCAAATACTAACTGAGGAAAAGCCTCTAACAGTCTGGCAATTTCTAATCAGCAAAGTTTGTCTCCAACACAAAAAATGGTTCAGCACGGTACAAGGACTTAATTTTAGTTTCTAGAATGCTATACATACTACAATCATGGATATTCATTAATACAAGTGTCTTCCCTTTCTTCAAAACCTAAGGAAATCCTAATTTTTTTGTCACCCAAATCGAACCACCTTGGATAGATGAGATACAAGGTGAATATGCAAAGGACTGATTAATACTTGTGTTAAAAAATATTCTAATGCACTTGTAACAAAAGGAATAGAGCATGCATGATGCTCCAAGCTAGTTTATGTAGTCAAAACTAAGGGAAATAGGGTTTAAATGAATGAAAATCAAAATCAAATGGCTTTTGAACTTTGATTGTGTGATCCAAGGACAACCTTTGTGAGGAAAAAAAGTGTGACTGTCCAAGACCTTTCACAACAACATTCAAATTTTCGATCACTGTTGGCACATCACCTTTTGAGAGCTCAAGTGGCTTAGGATTGAGTAGATTCAAGATGACTTCCCAATATGTACGGGTTGGTTTACAAGTGATACATTGGAACATTGTTCTAACGGAAATCAAACCACTATGGTAAAGCCATGCAACTTGGGCTAGAAGTGATGACAAATTTCTTCATTAATATCTCGATTAAAGGTTTTAAGACAAAACAGTGACTCATTCGAGAGGAATCTTTAGAGTAATCCAAGTGCAATGATTTTGTTGCAACCATGGAGACAATCATGCACATGTTGACAATACTATTCCATGAGTGAGGTGGAGACCTAAGATACAATTTAACCAAAATTTTCAGTGCTAAAAGGTTGTGTACAACACAACATGCAGTCCTATTTACCCCCATGATAAGTTTAAGAAACAAGGTGGTTATTGAACTGGAAGAATATTCTAAGCCTTGTGTTGGCACTGGGATTTTGAGCCCCCAAGGTTGAGCGAGGGGAGGACGCTCCCGGGCAACAACAGAACTGCTTTAGACTACACCTCCAGCCCTGCGCAGTCAGAGAGGGATCTCTCATTTGTCATCAGAGTATGCTCCACATAAGGTTGTCAGTCTTGTGTGTCACCAGAGTCTACTCCACATAGGATTTTCAATTAGCGTAATCAGGGGGCTAGGATCTTGAATGGGGCAAAGTATGTTGAGGAAGGTGCATGGTGGGATTATCGGGGGTGAGGGACCGTGGGAAAATGGAGTCAAAACCTGCACAAGAAACGATTACAAATGGAAAGAATGACGTAAAATTGTGAACAGAGGCAAGATAGCTGCTGATTTCCTAATCAGGAGATATTTAGTGGGTGATTTAGAGGACAAGAAGGGACAGCCCATCGCATGGAGCACCGACGAGATGAATTCCATGCAACTTTAGAAGAACCATTGATGAATGCCTGGAATAGCGGCCGGAGCATAACAAGTATGAATTTTGAACCACTATACCCTAAGTTGCAGACATGCAAAGCAATTAACAAAATGGAGTGGAAACAGGAAACACATTTCCACATAAAAGAAAGTATGTATTGGGAAAAACAACGACACATGAATCTCTGCTGTGAGTAACAGTCTTTCACTGCAATTTATTCATACACAGGTATCAAGATTTATAAATGGAAGTCTCAGCCCAGGATTATTTCCCAATCCAATTCACTAACTCCTTTCTCCCTCTATCGGGAGCGTTTTTATACAATCCTAATGTTGAGACTATCGAATAAAAGGCTGTTACAAGTCGCCATCAGGAGTTAACAGAGAAAAGAGTGGACTATCGCCATGTTTTTACAATTATAAACAACATCATGGAGATGTGGCTCATGATAACGTAGGTTGACAGTGCAGAGCACCATACCATCCTGCTTCGTGAAAATGACTCCCACGCGGCGTGCTGACAGTCAATCGTTCACACAGGCTGCCCTGGACCTATTTTGGGTCTCCTTGTCCAGCTAATTTCTTGAACCACACAGTCATGGTTGTCTATGAAAGACTTTGACACTTCTTGGAATTTAACCCTATATCTCCTATCATCTACACAATTCCATGTCTCAAAGATCTTCGGAAGATAGTGTTATATAGTGCAAGCAGGAATGGCTTTGGGAAGGTCTATACCCTCAAAGTGGCTATGATGGTGGCATGTGTGGTTCCAGGGCAGGGATTTTCCCTCTTGATGTTCAATCATATTATCCATCATGGCTAAGATCCTGAACCATCTCTACGTGGCTACTAGGCTAGTTCCAAGGGTTGCGGATTTGACCATCTCCTGCCCATTCAATTACCTTGATAGTGGGGTCGGGCTATTTTAGTTCGCCGCATCCCTTGGTCTCGTGTAAATTCCAGGTCTATTGCCTCAGCGAATCAAACCTCTATCTCTCTCATGGCTTCCTCCGAAACGAACCACGTTCCACACTTGCAAACCGGGAAAACTGTGCCACTCGACGAGACTTCCATCTTAGGCGTATCTCGAATGGCGTTGGAGGAATCGACCAATATGAAATGGGGAAAATTACATGTGTGAACACCTCCTCCGCTGTCATTTCCATCATTGGATGGGAAATATGTACCTTAGGAGTCCTATTAGCCGTCCGATCGAAGGAATCTTTCATATCCACCGTCCACGTTCCATTCATCCTGCCACCAACTTTTCTCTTTTGAACACTGCAGGCAGTTCTGGATCACGAGACATTCTTAGCCATTGATCAAGATCGACCCTTAATGTAGCCATCGATCCAAGAGGGCCCCACTATTTTTCGCAATGGGAAACTCATATATTTGTCTGCGCTAGTTTGCCTTACGAAATGAACCGTAGACGTAGATTTATCTCCTTATTCATTGTAGCCATTGATCTTTGCGACCTCTACACCTTTTCATGATTTGAGATTGTGGTTTTATCTGCACAAGTATGGATCGCGAAATGACTTTAGGCCATGGATCTGCCCCATAATTCATATCAATCGTTGAAAGCTTCCGGTCTTTATCACGTTTCGCGATCTGGGAAGGAAGCTTTGATCGCGCATGTTTGCTCGCACGAAGGGGCTCAAAGCCATGGATCTTCCCCCGATCAATTGCAACCCTTGATTATGAATCTTTCCCAATGTTACAACACACCTACCTCTTTCCTCGTTGAAGGGTGGTCACATGAAATTCGAGGGGCTAGGACCCTTATCGAATTTTCGTCAGGCCCTTAAATCAACTATTAAAACTAAGTGTTAATAACTGGCTCCACGAGGGATGCTATCCTCCCAATGAGGTAGCAAAGAACCCTTGTAGACCAAGTGCTGAAACCATTGGGCCTATTTTAGTCTTTCTTTGACATCTCCATTCTGTTCCATGCTACTGCTTTAGCGAATTCATGCCACTATTGCAAATCATGCTGGTGACTATAAACCTGTGCTGGTAACTGAAAATGAAAACAAACTGAAAACAGTAATGAAGGAAATGCTCGATAACAACTGAGCTTATTTTCTCCTACCTACTCTACCTAACTTTGTACACAAGTCCAACTAAGTGAAATCAGACTTCCAATGGAGCCAATCAAGCAACTTGCCTAATATTCTTGTTCTTGTATGGTGCTTGATGGACAAAAATGAAAAAGATAATGGGAGAAGGAAATGATAAACAAACTGATCTTCAAGGCAAAGATGTGAACAATCATTGCCTTCACCCAGACCCTCCATGTATTCGGCCACAGGGTCGTATAAATCACGGAAACCTCCAACATGCTCTGTCACCCGCTCATGCGGAAGCTTCCTGGAGCTTCTTGCTTCTAGGGAGTCATCAAGCTGACACTTGGAAGTTTGCAGACGAGGACCCACATAATCTTTCTCTAACGGAATATCCCTCTCTTCGCTCGAAATTTTTGTAACAAGGGCTTGATGTGCTTCGAGAGGGAGGTCTACAACTTCTTAAGTGGAACGGAGTAGGCATACTCCTTCTGTGTGAGGCGGAGTTCTTAAAGGTGGAGTACCAAAAAAAGTGTTCATCTGTAACCTACTACATTCGTCTTCATTTTTGTACAAGTTTCTGACCTGCACCACCTCCATTTCTTTCTGCTTTTGCTTGGAGACCTTAATCATATGCCGTATCAACTCAAAGGAGGCATAACATAAGGGTAAGCTATCACCTCCAGTGCCCTCATCATATTTTCTCACTTTGCCCTCTTGATTTTGCATTGCACTTTGATTTCTTTCATCAGAAGGCATCGTTTCAATAGCTGGCTTGTCAGGTATATTCTGCAGGTACTCTTCTTCATATTCGTCGTACACAGGTGCACCAAACTCTTTCTTAAAATTGTCCCTAGTTGACTAGGAGCGGGGAAGGTCACCATGTTCAAAGAATAATCCTGCAAGCCCGTTTATTTCAACCTCAGGCCAGTCATCTTTTTGCATACTATGAGAGATATTTGACAGGCCACAGGATTCCTTCTTCTGCTTGTAGGGCCCAACCAATTTGTATGTACCTTTTATTTCACCACCACTGTCTTGATCTGACAATTTCTTGGACAGCTTAAGTTTTTCCTCAACCTCCAAACAATCAGCGAACATCTGCTGTAGGGTGGTTGATTTTCTCTCCAAAAGAAGCAAGGACAGGTCAGGAGGAAAGGCGGCTGCATAATATATCTTAGTAGCGTTCTCAAGAGGTCGAACTTCCTTAGGCATGTTATAATAAAAGCTTGTGAATCTTTTTTTTTAAATTGGATACGGCCTCACCTTCATGTCTCCTCAAAGAATAAAACTCTAAAAGTATTTGCTCCAGTGGCCGGCTCCTACCCCAAAACCTCAACAATATGTAAGAAAGCTCTTCCCAAGTGTTGATGGACTTAGGCTACAAATACTTAAACCAGACTTTGGCATCTCCTTGCAAGGATAGAGCAAAATCCCGCAGGAAGACATCTTCATGTTCTATCTTGAAAAGGTCAGAGAAGTGCTCAAAGGCTTGTACATGTTTCTCAGCAGTCAAGTTTTCGGATTCTCCATCGAACTTGGGGAGGTACTTGTAATATTTAGCAGGAAAATCATGGAGGATATGAGGCAATTGCAGCAGTTTATATCGGCTTGGAGAAATGGGGGAGATAAGGTTAGGTATGATAGCTAAACTATTGTTCGAGGTTTCATGAATTTCACAAGGGTGTCCTTTGATATCGGGCACCCCCGGATAAAGATGTAGGCCAAGATCAGATGTACAGGATGATGTAATGCTTTTGGCTTGTAAAGAAGGATAAACATGGACATATTCATGGCTCTACTCAGGATGAGCTGGGCCATAGAAGGTTGTTTTGATAAATCTAAAAAAAGATAAGACCAAACTTACAAGATAGGATAAGGCATCCTGGAAGAAACATGGACTCAAGTGCTTGGACCTTCTTCCATGCATTTCTGAGCTTTATGAGGGGTCCATTTTCCAGGAGGGATTAGCTAGCCTTCCTCAGTCATTAGATTTATGGATCACATCACCAATGGAGTCGCTGAAGTCTGAATCCTTCAATAGTGGAGTCGCTAGGTGAAAATTGCTCAAACTTCTTGGTGTCTGACCGATTGTTCACCATCAACAACCAGATCTAAATCTTTGTGGTTCTTCCCAGGGAGGATCTTCAAGTTCATGCCCGGCAACGGCACCAATTTGTTGGCACTGGGATTTTGAGCCCCCAAGGTTGAGCAAGGGGAGGCCAGTCCCGGGAAATAGCACAACCACTTTAGACTACGCCTCCGACCCTACGTAGTCAAAGAGGGATCTCTTGTTTGTCACCGGAGCATGCTCCACATAAGGTTATCATTCTTGTGTGTCACCAGAGTCTACTCTGCATAGGATTTTTAATCAGCGTAATCAGGGGGCTAGGATCCTGAATGGGGAAAAGTATGTTGAGGAAGGTACATGGTGGGATTATCGTGGATGAGGGACCATGAGCAAATGGAGTCGAAACCTACACAAGAAACGTTTAAAAATGGAAAGAATGACGTAAAATTGTGAATAGAGGCAAGATAGCTACTGATTTCCCAATCATGAGATATTTAGCGGGCGATTTAGAGGACAAGAAGGGATAGCCCGTCACATGGAGCACCGAGGAGATGAATTCCATGCAACTTTAGAAGAACCATTGATGAATTCCTGGAACAGCGGCCAGAGCATAATGAGTATGAATTTCGAACCACTATACCCTAAGTTGCAGATATGAAAAGCAATTAACAAAATGGAGTGGAAACATGAAACACATTTACACGTAAAAGAAAGTACGTATTGGGAAAAACAACAACACAGGAATCTCTGCTGTGAGTAATAGTCTTTCATTGCAATTATTCATACACAGGTATCAAGCTTTACAAATCGGAGCCTCAACCTAGGATTGTTTCCCAATCCAATTCACTAACTCCTTTCTCCCTCTATTGGGAGTGTTTTTAGACAATCATAATGTTGAGACTACTGAATAAAAGGTTGTTACAAGTCGCCATCAGGCGTTAACAGTGCAAAGAGTGGACTATTGCCACGTTTTTACAATTATAAGCAACATCATCGAGATGCGGTGCGTGATAACGCAGGCTGATAGCACAGAGTGCCATACCATCCTGCTTTGTGAAAATGACTCCCACGCGGTGTGCTGACGGTCAATCGTTCACACAAGCTTCCCTGGACCTATTTTGGGTCTCCTTGTCCAGCTAATTTCTCAAACCACACAGTCATGGTTGTCTATGAAAGACTTTGACACTTCTCAAAATTTAACCCTATATCTCCTATCATCTACACAGTTCCATGTCTCAAAGATCTTAAGAAGATAGTGTTATATAGTGTGAGCAAGGATATACCCTCAAAGTGGCTGCGATGGTGGCATGTGTGGTGCCAGGGTGGGGATTTTCCCTCCTGATGTTCAATCATATTATCTGTCATGGCTAAGATCCCGAACCATCTCTGCGTGGCTGCTAGGATGGTTCCAAGGGTTGCGGATTTGACCATCTCCTGCCCTTTCAATTACCTTGATGGTGGAGTCGGGCTATTTTAGTCCGCTGCATCCCTTGGTCTCATGTAAATGCCAGGTCTATCGCCTCAGTGAATCAAACCTCTATCTCTCTCATGAATTCCTCTGAAACGAACCACGTGCCACACTTGCAAACTGGGAAAACTGCTCCACTGGATGAGACTTCCACCTCAGGTGTATCCCGAATGGCGTCGGAGGAATCGACCAATATACAATGGGGCAGATTACATGCATGAATGCCTCCTCCACTGTCATTTCCATACTGGATGGGAAATCTGTATCTTGGGAGTCCTCTCAGCCGTTTGATCAAAGGAATCTTTCATATCCATCGTCCACGTTCGATTCATCCTACCGCCAACTTTTCTCTTATGAACACTGCATGCAGTTCTGTATCGCGAGACATTCTTAGCCGTTGAACGAGATCGACCCTTCATGTAGCCGTTGATCCGAGTAGGCCCCACCATTTTTCGCAACGGGAAACTCAGATATTTGTCCATGCTAGTTCGCCTTGTGAAATGAACTGTAGCCGTAGATTTATCTCCTTCTTCATCGCGGCCATTGATCTTTGTGACCTCTACACCTTTTCACGATTTGAGATTGCTATTTTATCCGCACAAGTATGGATCGTGAAATGACTTTAGGCCGTGGATCTGCCCCATACTTCATCTCAACCGTCGAAAGATTTCGGTCTTTAACACATTTCCCGATCTGGGAAGGAATCTTTGATCGCACATGTTTGTTTGCGCGAAGTGGCTCGGAGCCGTGGATCTTCCCCTGATCAATCACAGCCCTTGATTATGAATCCTACCCAATGTTACAACACACCTGTCACTTTCCTCGTTGAAGGGTGGTCACATGAAATTCGAGGGCCTGGGACCTTTACCGAATTTCTATCAGGCCCTTAAATCAACTATTAAAACGGAGTGTTAACACCTTGCTTACAAGAATTGGATCTAGATGAATACAATTCATTTTCTCCATATATATTGTAGTAATCATATTATCCATCATGCTATCATTCTAATCAATTTTGGAGCTCGCCCCTTACAACCACAATTCTATTTTCATGTTGATATGCTAGAAGATGCTAAAAAGAAACTATACATATCTTAGTATGTGTTATTCACGTAATCTATTTCCGGTTGGTAGGATTGTAGTTGGGAGAGGGGTGCAGCCCATCTATTAACTCTATGCTTACAAGTTACTAGTAACATTTTTTTTATAGATTGTGGGCATCTGCATAGATCAATTGTTCATTGACAATTTGCAATGACCATTAATGGATAAGGGTAGCTCAACTTAATTATGTTAATATTACAGAGCAGTTCAAAGTTCCCCACAATCAAAGTAGTTAGAGTTTTTTTATGATTTGAATACTAGAAAATGCCCCAAAAATGGGTGAGTTTTTGTATGATAGACCCCAAGTCCCATGTGGATATCAAGGATTTTGCTGTATTGAGACTCTTGGATGTTAATGGAAAAAAACACTCATCTTCGTATCTCTCTGCTTCTTTGAAGTATGAACCATTGCTCTCTTATGCTACATCAATAAGGATCTCTCATATCCTTATCAAGTGACATCAAAATTCTAGTCAGTCACATGTATTTGGAATGGGATAATCACCTATACCTCTAGCCTGATGAAGTCATGTATTGAGAACTTCAAATCAAGACATAGACTGTGACCAACGATTGGCATGTTAAATGATTTCCCTTCTGTACTTTTTCTTAATATTTTTTCCTTTGATATGGTGCTTTCCAAAAAAAAAATTCCTTCTTGCTATGTATCCCACCATACGAAGTCTAATTCATGCATCTAAGTTCTCCACTTTTTTCCATGCAACTGTTCCCTACATTGATAGACCACTTTGGCATTAAGGAATTTCATGAGAACAACCCACAAACTGAAACATAGCAGTCTCTTTACAAGATACAAAAACAATTTTATTATCTTTTAGTGGTCACATTCCAAACCATGGCTCACAAAATGACAGATTGTGTGTCCTTTCTCAGCATGACTGTGCAAAATATGTGACTGTGTGTCTCTGCACTATGTGTCAGTTAATGTGACTATGTGTCCTTTCTCATCATGACTGTGAAAGCATGACCGTGCAAAGTATGTGACTATGTGTCTCTGCACTATGTGATTGTGTGTCCTTTCTTAACATGACTATGCAAAGTATGACTATGTGTCTCTGCACTTTGTGACTATGTCCTTTCCAAGAATGACTGTGCAAATTATGTGACTGTGTGTCTCTATATTATGTGACTGTGTGTCTCAGATTTCATTTATTTAATGTTGGAGTGCTATGTATACATTACAAGAAGAAATCATTTTGCATGCGGAATCCCAATGAACCAACAAAGAAGGGATTGGCTTGCACACACACGGGTTTGAAGTTGGCTTGTAAACAATATACTCCTCCTTGACACCAGAGAATAGAAATTGGACTTTCAAGCCTCGAACTTCAATACAAAGGAATTTAATCAATCTAGAATATAGAATGAGATAGAAAATATCATAAGTTCGTTGAGCATGACTATGCTTCTTTGTCCAACATATATTCAGTAGGTGTACTGAATAGTAGATATTGTTGTTGAAGCTAAGCAAAGAATGAAGATGAAGAATAATGGCGATGGTGAAGAACCCTAGAATGATAATGAAGCTAAGAATATTGAACTAATTATTGTAGCTATTAAAAGAGAGCTCTAGTTAATTAACTCCCTAGTCGCAATCTTGTCAGTCACGTCTGATGAACAAGTAGAAAATGTTTTTTTTCTCGGAGGCCAGGATTACGATGCAATAGTGGGATGTCGTAAGAGACATCGTTCAAATGGTGGAACTCGTCCTTGCAGGTTTGAAATTCTTGAGATTGCCTCATTTGCAATTTGGGATAAATATTGTGGCATAACTTATTAAGGACGAAGGTTTTCAAAAAACAAACGAGGTTGTTCATGTTTTTCGCGATTTTCTTCGAAACGAAATTTTGGATGAGATTGATTCACATGTTAATCTGTTGCTGTAGGACATTATGCAAACTACCAAGGTATCTGAGCATATATAGTGCAATTACATTCAAGTAAACCTAGTCCATAGATAAATATATCATTCAAAAATATTATTTTTCTTTAGCATTAGTCGTAGTCGCTCTGACAGGATTGTAATTTTTTTTCATTAATCGCACAAATAATATTGAAAGAATAAGAATAAGTTTATTTTTTCACCTGAATAAGAATGAATAAGAATAATCTTTTTTTTCACCATCATTGGTTATGAACGAATATGAATAGGTTTTTTTTTTCAATAAAAAATAGGAACATTGGCTATTCAATCGTTTGAGAATCAAAAGGCCTATGTCTAAATCTTAGACATGGAGGAATGGGCCCATAGAGGAATAGGGAGTCATTGTTTTTACTGTTGTACTATTCCTTGAGCACAATACTTTATTATTATTGATTTTTTTGTGGAAATTGAATTATGGGAGTAAGGATACTTTTATTAGGAGAGTTGCAGTTTCTGTTTGAACTTTTTTGTTTGAAGGTTTTATATTAACTATCATTAGCTTAGTTTTGAGTATATACTAAAAAGTAGGCATAGTCTATTAAATTTGTTATTTTTCATTTTTTTACTTTGAATACTAAGTAGAGATCAAAAATATCATTTTCATTGAGCATGACTATGCTCTTTGTCCAGCATAGTCATGCTTATATATGCATATATTCATCTTCTCTTGATATAGATATTACGAGGTTATTCATGCATATATTCAACTTCTTTGAATATAGATATTATGATGTTAACCTTTTATAGTGTTAAACTAGGAATTCTTTCCTACCTGCATAATCTTTGAAAAGGAAATGGCATGGAGAGCCAAGTCATTCACTCAGTCAATACCCTAGGCAACTCATAAACCAAACCATTTTCAAGGAGAAAAGGTCAAAAGAAATGAAGCTGCATGGACCATTTTTATACCTAATACTTTAAAAATAGTTGATTTGTTGACAGCTGTAAGATCTATTTCTAAATAGGTTTATCTAAGTAGTATTCTGATATACATATCTCACTGTGGTTTTCTACATAAGAAGAAATCATCGATACTTTAGACTTCCAATGTACTTGAGCATATATAGTGTAATTACATTCAAGTAAACCTAGTCCATAGCTAAATATATCATTAAAAAATATCATTTTTCTTTATCATTAGTTGTAGTCGCTTTGACAGGATTGTAATTTTTTTCATTAATCACACAAATAATATTGAAAGAATAAGAAGAAGTTTATTTTTTTCACCTGAATAAGAATGAATAAGAATAAGTTTTTTTTTCACCGACATTGGTTATGAACGAATAAGAATATGTTTATTTTTTTCAATAAAAATTAGGAACATTGGCTATTCAACCATTTGAGAATCAAAAGGCCTATGTCTAAATCTCAGATATGGATGAATGGACCCATAGAGGAATAGGGAGTCATTGTTTTTACTATTGTGCTATTCCTTGTGCACAATACTTTATTATTATTTCTTTCTTATGGAAACTAAATTATGGGAGCAAGAATACTTTTATTACCAGAGTTGCAAACTTTGTTTGTACATTTTTTGTTTGAAGGTTTTATATTGACTATTATTAGCTTAGTTTTCAGTATATAATGAGTATATACTAAAAAGTAGGCATAGTCTATTAAATTTGTTCGTTTGCATTTCAGATATATAACTTTGATTTTTACTTTGAATACTAAGTAGAGATCGAAAACATCATTTTCATTGAGCATGACTATGCTTCTTTGTCCATCATAGTCATGCTTATATATGCATATATTCAGCTTCTCTGAATATAGATATTATGAGGTTATCCTTTTATAGTGTTAAACTAGGAAATAATACTGCCTGCATAATCTTTGAAAATGAAATGGCATGGAGAGCCAAGTCATTCACTGAGTCAATACCCCAGGCACCTCATAAATCAATCCATTTTCATGCTGAAAAAGTCAAAAGCAATGAAGCTTCCTAGACCATTTTTATACCTAATACCTTTAAAAATAGTTGATTTGTTGATAGTTGTAAGATCTATTTCAAAATAGGTTTATCTAAGTCGTATTCTGATATATAGATCTCATTGTCGTTGTCTACATAAGAAGAAATCATCGATACTTCAGGCTGCTAGTGTATCTGAGCATATATAGTGCAATTACGTTCAAGTAAACCTAATCCGTAGCTAAATATATCATTTAAAAATATCATTTTTCTTTATCATTAGTTGTAGTTGCTCTAACAGGGTTGTAATTTTTTTTCATTAATCGTACAAAGAATATTGAAAGAATAAGAATAAGTTTATTTTTTTCACCTGAATAAGAATGAATAAGAATAACTTTTTTTTTTCACCTGAATAGGAATGAATACAAGTTCAGAATTTTCTCCCTAAATCTGTTAATGCACCGGATCCCATCAGAACTTCGCAGTTAAAGAGCATCCTTTCTTTATCTGCATGTCTATCTCTCTATGATAGACTATCTGCAGAAGAGTATTGGCTATGGTTGCATAGTCCTGGAGTCGTTGATCAGGCATCAGGATCGTGAAGCCGAACCCTAAGCTGAGCATGGTCAGGGTTTCTATTATGTAGGCCCTGCGCCCATGGATCCTCCAGATCCTACATCTGTTGAGGACCGCTTCCACGATATTGTGGCCTCTCTTCCCCCACCTTCTTCGGCATCCCCCCCATCTTCTCATTTTGTCAAGCATGCCGACGTCCCTGAAGTAAAGCTAAACTCTACCACCTCTAAATGCAAAGTAGTTGCCCTCTCTGAGAAAGGTCTCATTGGTTTGTTCACTGGGCTCTGGCCATCCCCACGTTCTGTTGAGGTCTGGCTAAACAAAAACTGGAGAACCCTTATACAGGGTGAGGTTCAATAGATTTTCTGTGGGAAAGGCTACTTTGATTTCATTTTCGAAAAGAAGGAGGACCGCGACCTTATCTTTAGGATTGGTCCCTACTTCATGGGCCCAAGAGGCATGTATCTGAATAAATGGGATCTATCATTCAACCTAGAAAAGGATATCCCAAAGGCGGTTCCAGTCTAAGTAAAGATTCCTCACCTCCCACTCCATTGCTGGAATGATGAGGATTTTCGAGCAATAAGGAATACCTTGGGGAAATATGTGGACAAATCTGAGCCAAAATCCCCAATGTTTTCATGCGCCCGAATCTGTGTCGAGTTTGATCTTGAAAAGGGCCTGCCGGAATCCATCATCCTCACCATCGACGGATGGAATCATCTGCAAACTGTGGAATATGAACAAATTCCGTTCAAATGTAAGTACTACCATGAGTATGGGAATTTCACTAAATCCTTCCCAAAGAAGCCAGAGAAACCCATTTCTGATAGCCAGGAAGATGAGGGTTGGAATATTGCAAGAAGGAAGAAGACTGCAAAGACCTCCAAGCAGCCTCACATCCCACCAAAGAGTGCCCCTGGAAACAAGTTTGAGATCTTGCAAGCTGAGACACAAGAAGTCGAAACTCAAGAGGAAAACGATGAAGACGTTCTTCACTAGGAAGATGAAATACCTGTAGTGATTCCGCCCCAAAAGGAGAAGACAGATCAGGAAGAGGATAGGGTGCAACCCCAAGAAAGGAAGGATGTTGTAGCAAACTCTGAAGGGTTGGTTACAAGATCTAGGGAAAAATCATGCTCAGAAGAAGCCATGGACACTTCTACAGAAGAACAAGAACCTCTCTCCAAAAAAGGAAGAAAGTCCAACAAAGCCATAAGGGAACAAGAAGCAGCAGGGAAGTAGTCTAATGTAGATTTTCTAGTAAAAAATTCACAAGCAAGCAAGTATCTACTCATTGTAGAGGAGGAAAAAAAGAAGGAAAAGGCTCTCAAACAGCTTAAGAAATAATGAAAGTGGTCTCCTGGAATTGCATAGGTTTAGGAGGTACTCAAAAAATAGAATTTATTAAGAGATTTAAGTCAATGGAATCTGCCTCAATACTTCTCATACAGGAGACAAAAAAATGGTTGAAGATAGCCTTGCAACCCTTAAAAGTTTCTGGCCAAAAGGTGATGGCTTAGCTACCAACGCCTCTGGAGCCTTTGGAGGGCTTCTCTGTTGGTGGGACTCTGAAAAATTTGTCATGCTCTCTGCCATCGAAAATAAAAACTGGCTTCTTATCAAGCTGGAAAATAAAGAAAAGAAAGAAACGTTATGTATAGGAAATGTCTATGGTCCAACCATCCACACCCAGAAAGACAGTTTTTGGACCTCTCTTGAAGAAGAATGTGAAGGAAAATGCTCCTCCCTTGCTTCATAGATGGGGATTTCAATGTTACAATCTCTGCGGATGAATGCAGAGGTGGAACTAAGGTCAGGGACCCTTTTGAGGAATGACTGGAGGACCTTATCTCTCTTTGGGGTCTTAAGGACATCAGACTGAAAAATGACACCTATACTTGGAACAACAAATGGATCGGACCTGGTCATATCGCCACCAGATTGGATCATTTCCTGGTCAGCACGCATATTCTCAATTCTTATCCAAAAACCAAACTGTTGTGCACAACTATCTCAGACCATAAGCCTATTTGTCTTTTTTTCCCACCACAGGAAAACTTGGGGCCCCTCCCCTTTCACTTTAATCGTCTCTGGCTTGAGGATGATGGAGTCGAGAACATCATCTCTAGCACATGGCACTGTTTCATCCTAGGCTCTCCAGCATATTCATGGAAGCAGAAATTAAGAAGGGTAAAAACAACCTTCAAATCTTGGACAAAACTTCACTACAGGAGCCCTCGCAGAAGAAAGTCGAAATTATAAAGAACATGGAATCCCTCCAAGCGGAAATGGAGGAAAGTGAGATCACCAAGGAGCACCTTGTCAAGGAGATAGAACTAGAAACAAGCCTTCAGAAAATTTTAAGGCAAGAGGAGGAGGGATGGAGGCTTTGGTCATGCATCCTTTGGCTCAAAGGAGGAGATCAAAACTCCAAATTATTTCAAAATCAATGCAGGGACAGGAAGAGATGGAACACCCTACGAGAGCTCAAAAATGAGGATGGCTCAGTCATCACTGGTCAAGCGGTAATTAGTTTGGAGGTAAGGAATTTCTTTGAGCATTTGTACAATGATGAGGAACATGTCTCGCAACATTGTATGGAAGAAATGGTTCAAGATATCCCATCCCTTATCAGTCCAGAGGACAGACAAAGGCTTGAGTCTCCCATTTCAGAAGAAGAAGTCAAGAAAGCTCTATGGACTCTACACCCGAATAAAGCCCCAGGCCCAGATGGCTTCCCTATATGCTTCTATAGAACCTTCTGGTCCCTTATAAAAAAGGATCTGATGTGTCTCATCTTTTGGATGGAAAAAGGTAATATGGGAGGAGCCACAAACTCCACCTTTCTGGATTTGATCCCTAAAGAGCCAAATCCCACCTCCATCAAAAAATTTAGACCCATCTCCCTCTGCAATGCTTCCTACAAAATATTCTCGAAATTTTTATCCATGAGACTTAATCCAATCATCCACTCTCTGATCTCTCCAAATCAAAGAGGATTCATCTCGGGCAAGCAAATTAGCGATAACATTCTAATGGTTCAGGAGGCAATTCACTCCAGTTCTAAAAGGGGTGAATCTAGAATGGCCATCAAGATGGACTTGGCTAATGCCTTTGATAGGCTAAGACACTCGTTCATCCTTTTGGTTCTGAAGAAGTTTGGCTTTCCTCCTATCTTCATCAATCAAGTCCAAGCTTTCATAAATTCTCCATGGATAGCTCCTCTGATCAATGGTAGACCCTCTAATTTTTTCAAAGCTTGCCGAGGTATAAGACGAAGGTGGCTTCTCTCCCCTTTCCTCTATATTCTGGTTGCTGATTCCCTCAGCAGAAGATTGATTAGACTTCAATTAGAAGGATCTCTTCCGGGCCTCTCTTTCCAGAATGGAGTCCTACCCATCAATCATGCCATGTTCGATGACGACACAATCCTGCTAGGGATAGCCTCCACTCAAATAGCCCAAAACTTCCTTAGACCCCTTGACCTTTTCCTCCGCTCCTCTGGAAGTTCAACCAATTTGAATAAATGCTAGTTATACGGGTGGAATTTCAATGCAGAAACTCTCCACAGCATATCTCAAATTATACAAGTAAATTCCAATCATAACTGGACTCACTTCACCTACTTGGGCATCCCTATTGTCAAAAATTCCTCTGTCTCCTCCATGTGGGCCCCGATTATTCAAAAAATCAAAACCAAGATTCAATCCCTGGGATCGAAATGGCTAAACCTTGCATGGAAGACGATCCTCATTCAGTCCATTCTCTCCTCTTATCCAATTTACTCTAGTTTGATGGTTCTAGCTCCCAAAAGCATTATCAACAGCATTTGCAAGGAAATCAGGAAATTCTTATGGTAAGGAGGAAAGGTCCAGTCAAAAAAATTCCATTTAGTCAAGTGGGACATGGTCAAAAGAGCAAAAATTAAAGCTAGGCTAGGCATCAAGGACCCTGAGCAAATGAAGAAAGCCTTGGGAGCTAAGCTGATAGGGAGGTTGGTCATAGGAAAGAAAGAATGGTGGAAAGAAATAACCAGAAAAAAATATATTAGAAGGCCCCGATCAAAAATGTTGGACAGCCCACGGACGGGCAAGGGACTGCTCTCTGGCATCTTTGCAAATATTCACTCAATACAATCGAGGCAGGCTGCTATTGGATCCCAAGGAATGGGAAAAAAATCAATGCCTGGAACTATAACATTCTTGGACAGCCCCCCCACTCCTCTCTTCCAAGCTTGTCTCCCCTCGTTGATTGGGCTAGCAATCAGGGGCTGCATACTCTTCATGACCTTTCTCAGTGGAACTCTTTGGGATATTGGAAAGGTTGGAAGGAACTTCACCCTCCAGCTCACCTGGCTGAAGCTGCAACCACCTTTCTGTCATCTCTCCATGGCCTGTCCCCATATCGAGATTCAGTTAGAGATCGTATTGGATGGGGAAAATATGGGTAGTATATAGTCAACGAGGGATACACAAGTCTCTCCTTGGAGCCGGCTACAAAAGATCGACTCTAGAAGAAGGTATGGCACCCAGACAGCATCCCTAAGGTAAATTCCTTCATCTGGATCCTGATGCATAACAAGCTTTTATTAGCTGAAAACCTCAAAAAAAGAGGGATAGCCGGACCCTCTCTATGTGCTTTGTGTAACATGGATGAAGAAACCTCAAGCCACATATTTCTTCAGTGCAAAACTTCTCTAAAATCCTGGCTATGTGCTCTTCCTCCAGGCTTAGTCATAAAATTTCCAGGCTCTGTAGCTCAACTCCTCAAGGAATGGCCCAAGTTCTTTCCCAGCTCCCTCATCAAAAATCCTATCCTTATCCGTCTTTGGGCCTCTGTCCCCAAGAACCTCTGCTGGCAACTGTGGCTAGCCAGGAACAAGTCCATTTTCAAAGATCAAAAAGTTGTCCCAGCTCGGATAGCCTCTAAAGCGATAGGAATGATAGAAGAGAAGTTTTCCTCGAACAACATCAGCTTCCCAACCAAGGAACGCATCCCCGAGCCTTATTCTTCTTGGTGTAAAAATTACTTAAAAGAAGTGAGCTCCCTTCAGTTCAATATTTCTAAAAGAAGTGTGACCCGGCCTCTCAGATCCTTTCCTTGGGAAATAAGATTAACCAGTAGTGATTTCAAAGCCTGGTTGGGAGAGAGAAACTCCTATGCTTTCTTCTTTGATGGTGCCTCGAAAGGCAATCCAGGGGTGGCAGGTGTGGGGGGATCCTTTTGGACCCCAGAGGACATGTTGAACAAACCTTTGCTTGGGGCCTTGGACATAGGACCAATAACGAGGCTGAGTGGTTAGCACTGCAACAGGGACTTCAATCCTTAGTTAGAAAAAACTTTCACAAGATTGCGATCTTCGAAGACTCTTAGCATGTTATTCTCAAGATGGTTAATGGATACACCACGAGCTCAATTAACTGCCATCATCTATATCATAAAGCTAAGCCTCTCATGTCTAAATCCTATGAGCTCTTTCACATTCTTCACATCAATAACTCAGTAGTGGATGCCTTGGAAAACATGGGGGACTCCCTCCAACAAGGCCAATTTAGCCTGAACGGTCAAGCTCCTTACCTCAAATTCATCCCTTAATTGCACGTTGGGGTTTTTGTTCCCTTCCTCATAGCATGTGGTCTTTCCACTCTCCATTCCTTAAAGTGTTTCTTGCCCTTTCTAAAGGCTCTCTCATCGTATCCCTTATCCATTCATCTTATCCTCCCGTCACATCTCATTCCCTACCCCCATCTTCTTATCCCCCCTCTCCCTATCCCTCCATCCCTTCCTTATCCCATTCCCTAGTTCTTTTCACACCCTCCTCCCTTATCCCTCCTTTCACCTTACTCCTTCCTACTCCCCATGCTGCCTCGTACCCTCCCTCCACAACTGGCTCCCACCTCGTGCCTCTTCCCGAAGGATCTCCTCATTACATGTGTTGTCCTGCCTCATTACTCACTCCCGTTGCGTGGACTACTCTCAGCCTACAACTCTCCTCAGACATTGTAGTATTAATGGCTCACCTACCATGGGTTAATTACCCCCTCCTCTCGCATACTCCAGGTCCTATCGCTCCCTCCACTATGTCTTCTCCTCGAAGCAGCTTGAAATTTCATGTTTCTCCTAGCCTCGGCTCTACCCGTTATGTGATTTCCCCGGAGCGCATCCTATTGGATGTCATAGAAGGCATAAACGAAGGTTAGCTGTAGGAAATTCCGTGGGAAGCTCTCCCTCTCACCAGGACTTTCATGAAGGAAATTCTTTCCCTTGCAGCCTTCTCCTCCTATTCTTGTAGTACCCTTTCTGGCACTTCACTGTGGTTTGCAAGCATCGATTCTGGCCCTAGACTCATGTCCGAAGATTAGTTCCCCCATTACTGAGAATAATTCGATTATGGGATGTCACTGCTCAGGGTGGAAGGAAGGTGCAGTGGGCACCTTAACCTGCCGAAGTAAGGTCAAGCATGATTCCCTTGTATAGGAGTTAAATACACTAAAGCATATTCTTAGTAGTCTCTCCGTGGAAAACCAGGCTTCTGTAATTGCAGGTTCGGTCCGTGCTCTCCATAGCAATTTCGTCTGCATCGATATCTCTCCTAGACAAGGTAGAATGTCTCAGGCTAACGAAAACGCTGGCATTATGGATTTAAGGAAGAATCTCAGGCGTCTCTATGAGATGATGGCCATAGGCATTATGGATAATAAGGAAATAGCACAGGAAGTCAAGAGCATGGGTGAAGTGGTAAGTTATACATCTCTGCAAATTAGCAATCATGATGCAAGGATCGATGACAATGAGAGCAACCTCAAGGAGATGATGGGCAAGGTGGATAGAATTCAAGAAGATCTCCAGCACCTAATCAACATGAACTAGTGTAGCAAGGAACTCGAAACCCCAACAGCTGCAACGCACCCTATGGAGGAGGAATCAGTGGTTCATCCCATGAATCCCACAGGCAATGCTTAATAGGTTCTTTCTTAAAAATGTTCTTATGTTTTATTGTCTTTTACTTTGCAGGCAGTTTATCAGGGTATACACTACCCCAGGCACTAGTTGTTTTGTAAGCTCCCTCTGTGGGGTTTTTTGGTCATCTCCATGGACCTGTTTTGTAAGAAGAATTTTTGAACTGCAACAACTCTCTGTTCCCACTTTTTATTTGTAATGAATGGCTGTGCACAACCTGTTTTATTTAAAACCTTTCTAGTTTCTGTTAAAAAAAAAAGAATGAATACAAATAAGTTTTTTTTTCACTAACATTGGTTATGAACGAATAAGAATAGGTTTATTTTTTACAATAAAAATTAATAACATTGGCTATTCAACCATTTGAGAATCAAAATGCCTATGTCTAAGTCTTAGACATGGAGGAATGGACCCGTAGAGGAATATGGAGTCATTGTTTTTACTATTGTACTACTCCGTGTGCACAATACTTTATTATTATTGCTTTCTTGTGGAAACTGAATAATGAGAGTAAGAATACTTTTATTAGCAGAGTAGCAGTCTCTGTTTGAACATTTTTTGTTTGAAGGTTTTATATTGACTATCATTAGCTTAGTTTTGAGTATATAATGAGAATATACTAAAAGGTAGGCATAGTCTATTAAATTTGTTATTTTGCATTTCATATATATATATAACTTTGATTTTTACTTTGAATACTAAGTAGAGATCGAAAATATTATTTTCATTGAGCATGACTATGATTCTTTGTCTAGCATAGTCATGCTTATATATGCATATATTCAGCTTCTCTGGATATAGATATTATGATGTTAGTCATGCATATATATGCATATATTCATATTCTCTGAATATAGATATTATGAGTTTATCCTTTTATAGTGTTAAACTAGGAAAGAATATTACTTGCATAATCTTTGAAAAGGAAATGGCGTGGAGAGCCAACTCATTCACTCATTCAATACCCTAGGCACCTCATAAACCAATCCATTTTCACACAGAAAAGGTCAAAATCAATGAAGCTTCCACAACAATTTTTATACCTAATACCTTTAGAAATAGTTGATTTGTTGATAGTTGTAAGATCGATTTCAAAATAGGTTTATCTAAGTCATATTCTGATATACAGATATCATTGGCATTGTCTACACAAGAAGAAATCATCAATACTGCAGACTGCCAATGTATTTGAGCATATATAGTGCAATTACGTTCAAGTATACCTAGTCCGTAGCTAAATATATCATTAAAAAATATCATTTTTCTTTATCATTAGTCATAGTCTCTCTGACAGGATTGTAATTTGTTTTCATTAATCACACAAAGAATATTGGAAGAATAAGAATAAGTTTATTTTTTTCACGTGAATAAGAATGATTAAGAATAAGTTTTTTTTCGCCAACGTTGGTTATGAACGAATAAGAATAGGTTTTATTTTTTTCTATAAAAATTAGGACCATTAGCTATTCAACCATTTGAGAATCAAAAGGCCTATGTCTAAACCTTAGACATGGAGGAATGGACCCATAAAGGAATAGGGAGTCATTGTTTTTACTATTGTGTTATTTGTTCGAATAATCAAACCCATAGTATTACCCACTTAGACATTAATTCATTTATTTTTGTCTTATTTGCCTAGTTCATGAGTCCCACCATGTTCAAGTTGCTAATT
>LPNX010452888.1:6020-50307 GCA_001517045.1 Pseudotsuga menziesii
GGCCGCAATCTACCCTTTTGAATTAACGAGTTAATGAAAAAATACTAATGTGGAGTCCCAAACCCACGATGCCAATCCATATACCCTAAACATTACAAAACAATCCTTGAATGTTTTAGGGTTTAAAGTGTTTGGGTTTTCATATAAACAATTCATTTCTTCAGTTTTGCTGAGAGATCTAGCAGGAAAAAGATTCTTCTTACATCATCTTATGAGGAGAACTGCTTGGTAAATTTCAAACTTCTTTTTTCTTTCTTTCAATTTCATACATCATTTAGTTTCCATCGCTAATAGAGAGCCAAAACAATGTATGCCAAGTATGCTCTCCAATAAAATAATGAAATAGTAGAGTTAGCAGTGGTACTGCTTTTGAAAGTGATTAATTTAAAGCCTAATGATCCACTGTCCCAAATCTTGGATCACAATGAGTTTGTTTGTTTGGTTGTTAGGATGAAAATGAAAATGAAAATGAGACTCGACTGTACAGAACAATTCCTTAGATCATTATAGTTCATTTTTCCCTGTTTCCTTTTGATGAAAGCAAAAATTTCTGTCCGGTTATCCAAAAAGAAAAAAAGGTGTAAATGCATAGGTAGTGGAGAGCAAGATTAAATTGGAGGGTATACCCTTTTCAAAGGTCTTCCCATGAAAAAATCCCAAGGCTGATTCTAAGACATGTGTTCCCAGGAAGAATTGTAACCCCCACCACAGTTTGTCTGAGTCCAGCTGCTAAAATAAAAAATATTTCTCTACATAGTGCTGGAGACTCTCCATAAATTTCTTCCACGTTGCTCCATAAATTTCTTCAACCTTTCACAAAGGTTGATTGTAAATGGATACTAAAAAATGAACTCAAAACAGTAAGGATGAGAAAGGTAAAAAAAGTTATTAAAAGTTATATGCATGTTATTTTTGAAAACAAAACCCTCACAACAGTAAAGATGATAAGGGTAAAAAAAATTATTAAAAGTTATATGTAGGCCAGTTTTCAAACAAAACCGTAAAAAAAATAAAATTTGATGGGCACAGTTGCCCGTCAAATTTAATCCCTGCTTCAAGGATTTTTGACTAGGACTAAGATCATTTATTCATTGTGCATAAAACATCATTTATTATCCCCCTTATTCCAAATCTCAAAGCTTCCACCCCCAAGCTAGGAAACTAGTGATTTTCCACCTTGGAAATTATTTGACTTTTAGCATCCCTTTGACAACTTTCATGAATATGGAAAATGTGATTTGTCCATTATGACACAATATAAAATTTGGGACATTACAAATCCTCTCTTCATAATATTGCTTGTCCTCAAGCAATTTCAAACATGGTTGTTGAAGAACCTACTTTTTGTATGATTCTTTGAAGTTGCCACTGAGCTGCCCACCTTGAGTCTTTGAGATTCCATGAAGATTTCAAAGAGGAACCACCATGCTTGCTGCTGCACTGCTCTGATTATTATTTTCTACACTACTCTGATTAACATCCCTTTATTAAATGGGGAATCCATCTCCCATACTACTTGTTTCCCAAATAATTTGAAATCAATGGGACTAAAAACTATCCCAGGGTCCCATTGCTTGCATTGCACTCCAACAATTAAGAGTGCTCTCCAAACCATACCATTTGGAAAGAGAATTCCTGGATCCCATTTTCTTGTATGCATTCTTCCAAACATCATGAGTGCATAATATATATCATCAAATTATATAACAACATAATAAGAATGTACATCAAGGAGGTGCCTCACCAAGAAATCATGAAAGTGCCTATACCTCCCAATGAGTAGACTACTATTTGCCAAGTGTATACAAGATTCAAGTGACCAATCAAATCTGCTCCAATGGCATACATGAGGATCCCATGTCTCATTATTCTTCTCCAAATATATATAATGTGCAGCAATATAATAAGCCATGTGTTTTTCATCCAAGGAGTGGATGAAGAACCTCCACCAAAATCTGAACCAAAGAATGAGCAAAGAAAACATGAATACTTCAAGTGGATCAAATAAGTCTCATCAATACACCCATGAATATGTATATCATCATGAAATAACAGATGATTTTTCTTCCAATAAGAATGTTCTTCAGTTACATATCTCTTCACCCAAGTGCGTGATGAAGTTCCTCCAACATCAAATAGACTAGGCAAGGAGCAAGGAAAATCATGAGTCTCCAACTGACTCAAGTGAACATCATAGGTGCACCCATGGAGATGTGTATCATCATAATGTAACAAAGTATGCTGCTGAAAATGTAAATAATAATGTGCTCCAACCATGTCATCATAAAAAATTAATCTAGGAGTTCCATACTCCTCATGTGGCACCATCAAAAAGAACCCTTTCACCCATACTTCATTAGGATGAATTCTGCAAAATTTGGAAGTGTGGGATGTAGGAGAAAGAACCAACTCACTCAAATTATCAGTAAGTGAAAACTTGTCATAATGTGAAGTATACATAGGGGTAGGATTATTCACCTCCCTATAAAATGCAAAAATCTTCTCATGGGTTGGTTCCAAGGTGGTGGAATTATGCACTTCTTCAAAAATTATGTAACCATTTTCAAGAGGAAACTCAAGTTCCTCTTCCACCATTACTAGTGATTGGATCTCATCACTATAATCCTCAAGCACATCAAGAACCTGCAATTTTTCATGTTTCTCATGATCCATCATGTCATGACAATCCTCCAAGCAATCTACCTTATGAAAATCTAAAACATCGGAGGAAAAACAAGTGTCTTGCAACTTTTCAAGATGTTCCTTATTTTGAATTGTGAGCTTATCAATAACTTAATTATTCTTCAAGTAGGATTCATGTAACCATTCAATAAGCTCAATGACATTTTTTCTATAAAAAATCAAAGACATGAAATTGCCTTTGATGTTGCACATTACTCTTTGGATCTTCTCCATGTCTTCAAGGAAGGATGGATCCTCCAAGGAAGTAGCTCTCCAACAAGAATTTGATACCAATGCTTGAGTGTCATGGAGTATGCTAAGGGCCTCTTGGATATTATTTTAATTCATATTCAAGGACCCTTCAAGAAAATGAGGCTCTTGCAAATGAACCTCCTCATCTTCTTCCTTCTTGCTTGGACCAACTTCATGAATCTCAAGTGGTGATGGGGAAGTTGATCTTGTTTCTTCTTCAATTGCTACAAGGTCTTCATTTTAATGTTTAATGGAATTTTGTCTT
Source organism: Pseudotsuga menziesii (assembly GCA_001517045.1). Classification (NCBI taxonomy): domain Eukaryota; kingdom Viridiplantae; phylum Streptophyta; class Pinopsida; order Pinales; family Pinaceae; genus Pseudotsuga; species Pseudotsuga menziesii. The sequence continues at coordinate 9,220 of LPNX010452888.1, forward strand.
GCAGCGACATTTTGAAATCTGATCTATATGTCACCAACATATATTTGTGAGCACCCATCAGTAGGTACTCCTTCATGGTCCAAGCATCCATCAATAGATGCCCTTTGTTTCATTTCCAAGGTAGCATGTGTCTCAAAATTATCTTTAGTATTTTCAATAAAAACTTCTTCATACTCATGTGATGTATCTTCATATTTTTCAGAGTCACTTGGGAGTGAATTTTGATCATTTTCATGTACTAATTCTTCTACTCCACCTATTTCATAACTAGGTGGTTCATGGGTTTCCTCCTTTCGCTCCTTCAAGCAAACTGATGCATTTTTCCCCTTGGTTTTCGTAAAATCAATATATTTTTTCCAACTTTGGATAGCCAAAAATTCAAATCCTTTCATAATATTATTGGTCATGTCTTCAAATATAGGTTCCATGCTTTTTATTATCTCCTCACCATCATATGAGGTTCTATTTTCATGCCTAGTCATAGTTTCCAAAAAAAATTGTCTTCTTCTCCTACTTTTTTTTCCGTCTTCAACAAAAGCACTTTTAGTTTCAATATATAATTGTGGCCCCTGAATTATTGTACTCATAAATATCAGAACACATCAGGTGCCAAGATCATGCTCTTATACCACTGTAATGTCCCCTTTTTGGAATTTGATTAAAATGCCCAATTTTCCAATTTTTTCACAATTTTGGCTCTTGACTAGTTTTGATGTCTAGACCTCTAAATTGACCCAAATGCTTCCAAATTTTCTTTGAAGGTACCTGAATGAAAATATAAACTAAATATCATGCTAATTTATGTTTTTTGACCTCCCAATTACTTCTTCAAACTTTTTTAATGTTCTATTCAAAGTAAGAGTCTTTACTAGCAAATTGGGGCTCCAATTCCCCCTAGGTAATTGCCGGAAATGGCTTCACAAATGATCCCAAAGTCACTTGAATTTATAAAAAGAGACTGGTTATGTGTAAGGTACATTTTAAAATTCTCATATGCATCATGTTTCAGTTTATAAAGCTGTTATGACTCTTTCCAAAACAACTCCCAATTCACAATTTCGACCCTTGGGGAAAATGCACCAAATCTTCTCCCAATGCAATAAAAATGAGTAAAATGGATTCCAATGCTTAATTACTGAAAATTATACTTGAAATTAACATTAATTATATTCCATACATCATACATTTATCAGATATACATTCCTCCATTCGAAATAATAAGCATTACCATGAAATATATCAAAATGGAGTGGAAATGGTCATTGTTTGCTCATTAAGAGTCATTTTGACATACAACTCTTGGGAATTTAGACTTGATACTTTCTAAGAATGAATAAAATATAATATTTAACTGATTATGATAATAAATGGAAAATGAAATTCTCTCCCAATTCAAAATCATCAGCATTACAATGGTTCACAACAAGATAGTGGGGAAATGACACTATTTATTCATTGTTCAACATTTTTACATGCATTCTTTTGGGTATTTCGACCTAAGAGTCTTCTGAACATGAAATACAGAGAATATAAATCAGCACATAATATAATTGGCATTATAATCTTCCCCAAAGTGATCAATAGCTCACCCAAAGCGCAATCCCTCCATTGGCATGAATATGGTGTGAAAACTGGAAATAGTTGAGAGAGAGTTCCTCTATAGAAGAATCCACATCATTTACTGTAGCTTACACCTATAAATAAAACTCCATTAAATATCCATAAAATACCTGAGTGGCCTTTCCAAACACCAACTAGGATGGGAATCTTTCACCCTCGAAATTGGCTTAAGCAAGAAAACTAGTCATCCACTAGCTCTCACAATTCAGAAATGACAATTTCACAAATGAAAAAAAGATTCTTATCATGGCTGATCCCTGTATTTTATAAACATTATTAGTCTTCTAAGGTTCCAAATCCATCCATAAACCAAATCCAAGTCGAATTGGTGTGGCTGCTCATGCTATGCCATGTGGCCTCTCTCTTCACTTCCCCTCTTCTCCCAAATTTGAGTAGGAGCCTCTTGGCCTTCTCCAACTCACAAATTTGACCTATAAGATGATATATTCAGTCCCAAGATGTCATTATTTCAGTATTTCAGCCTTCAGATCTGACTTGTGTCATAATTGTCATAGAATCTCCATCATTGGTGTCATAGATGTCATAAATGTAAGGGGAATCCAGCCAATTGTCCATGAAACTCCCATTTGGCTCTTCCTCTCCCATGTAAGTTAAAATTCATCCCAAATTTGACCTATGAAGTATATGGACAAATATATTAACATTATAATCCATAAAAAAACATTAGACTTCCCCTATATTCAAATTTGCAAGAGAAAGATACCATTTAACATAGGAATTCTAGCTAGTGTGGGCCCCATAGTCTCCATCTGTCTTCATACTCCATTGTCACTTCCATTGTATCTTGTATTTATTTAATAATATACATTAAAAAATATTTATCCCCTTCTAATGTCTAAACATCATTTAGTATCCCTCTTATTCCAAATCTCAAAGCTTCCACCCCCAAGCTAGGAAACTAGTGATTTTCCACCTTGGCAATTATTTGACTTTTAGCATCCCTTTGACAAATTTCATGAATATGGAAAATGTGATTTGTCCATTGTGAACCAATGTAAAATTTGGGACATTACACAAACTCCTATATTTTCTACTTCTATCTCGCCCACAGCTGTAACAACGTATCGTAAATGGGGCATCCTGAAGATCAAATATCTTCACGGCTGCCCAATATCAGTGGGTTGAAGTTACGATTGTGAATGTATAAATATTGAAAACTATTCTAAGCCAGGGGTTGGAAAATTATTAATCTTATTGTGAAAGCTGTGACAACAACTGTTTCATCCTACCGTTTAATACAAGGAGTGTGATTCTTCAGATCTCGGCGTTTAACTTGTGTTAGCTTTCGGCATCTATGTTCGAAGGTTGTGTTAGTTAATTAGGAATTTAAGTTATTATGTTGTGTGGTGTGAATGTTGTGGTAATTACATTCTTTTACAGTAGCTGCAAAAAATAATGAAATAATTGTGTGCTTCCTTGAATGATATGTATTTACATTTCCTGTAAGTTGCAGCGGTGTGATGTGACAATCGGTTGTGTAGGTTAATTTCCATTTATGCAATTGCGTGGTAGCTGTAACAGTCAGGATGATCCCCAGTTTCTTTCTATTTACTTGTCTTCCTTGTATTGTGTTAATTTAGTCAGATTGCAGTCATACTTGTTGGTTCAATTATTGTATTCTCAATTCCTAAATTAAAGATTGAACTAACTAGTTTTGATGGATCTTTATGTAGTCTGGTAAATTAGGATTTAAATTTCCGCAAAATTAATTCTAGATGGTTATTTCCTATTCTGTTCATCCTTGGATTGGAGTTGTAGGAAGTTCATTATAATTCTGAATTCTTAGGTAGATGATTCCCATTAGATTAATTATGGGAAGAGTTTCACTGAATAGATAAGTAGGGCAATTTATTTAGAGTATTAGCTACTTAGTGTTTAAGCATATATAGTGCAAATTATCTTTGAAATAAAAGAATTCCTTGGGTTGACAATTTATATTGAGCCTTCTGCATGTTATGTTTTAATTAACTAGCATATAGTGGTCCCAACGTTTTGGCGCTGTTGCCGGGGAAGATTATTATTAGACACCATAGTAGTTGCATCTAGCAGTTGCATCCATCCATTGTTCTTCAGTTTTTTTTTTTAAGTTCTCATGTTTTGGGTTGTATGAATATGAGGAGGACTCGGTGTGATATTCCTGAAACCCCCAAAACTCCCTGGAATACTAACTTTGTAGGTGGTCGAGTTCATGGACGAAATCCAGCATTGAGAAGAAGGACATTCATTGATGATCTGGTTGATAAGACCAATTCTTCTACTGGAGCTCACCATTAGGAATCATCTATCAAAAGGAGCCAAGTTACTTCGGGAGTAGCAACATCAGTTTCCACAGTGGAGAACACAGGAGGAGCTGTGACACGATTTGGTGTCCCTGCGGATGAAGACAGAGTTAGTACTATAGGATCAACTGACCAAGACTTGGTATATCACATTAACGAGAAGGTGGTGACAAAGGAAGAGTGGACATAGTTTCATCAAGAATTAAATGATCCATGGAAGCACATAGAGGAGAGAGCAGAAGAAGACATGAATAACATATGTGATCGAGAAGGTCATGAAGAAGTAGTGGGAGAAAATCATCATAATGCGGGTGATCCCCTTCCTGAGGAGACCGTTGCCACACTACAGTTCCCCATTCAACATCTAGAGGGAATAGACCCCATGAAAAATATATCACCATCAGTTTTACCTCATTTTCTTAGAAAAGCCATAGAGGATCCAGACGAATTTCTTTTCGAACTTGATATCCTCTATCGCAGCTATGATTACACTTCCAGTGAGCATAAGTTGAAACTTTTCCCTGCTACTTTGAAGGATAATGCATTACGTTGGTTCATGAGCCTGGGTGGTGGAACTATCACTACCTAGGACCGAATGAAACATGTGTTCCTAGAAAAATATCAAGAGTACTGTAATACAAAGGGTAAAAGAGAAGAACTGTTCAAGATGGTACAAAGGGACAAATAAGATTGGAATATTTTGTTGAGAGGCCAATGTACAATGTGCAAAGAGCTGGACAGACTAATATGGGGTTAGATGTGCTCAAAATAATCCTACTTCGTGGGATTAGGGAAGACTTCCTAGACATGTTGAACCTATTAGGAAAGGGGGACATCTCAAAGGAATCCTTTGAAAATATTATTGAATTATGCAAGAGGTATTCCAAAGGATCTTCCAGGAAAAATAAATGGGACATATAGGATGTCTTCGACAGAACACAGAAGTCATCTACTGGAGGAGCCACTCGGGCAGAAATAGGAAACCTCCTCAAGAATTTCAAGACATAAATGATGAGCTCCATATCCTCAGAAATAGATGTGCTGAGGGAAAAGCAGAAACAAGTAGTAAAATATCTAACACTCTATGTATTCTACCCTAAATGTAGGAAGAAACATCCCCTGAAGGAGTGCCCACTCGATAAAGTAGAAGTGTGTCAACTTTGTGAGTTGAACCATGATACAAAGGAATGCCCTTCACTATCTCAAGAGAAGGCAGTTTTGCAGGAATCAACTCCAGATGTGGAACCATCTTACTTCATTGCCCAGAAAAAGCCTTGACAGCCTCGAAATCAAGGCATGATGTCATAACCCCAAATTTTCATAAAATTTTAAAATTTTTAAGATAGCATAAAATGTCTGAATACGCAGTTTACTAACTGCTAGCGGTTAGTGGAAAATGAAACAGTCTAACGTTTAGTATTAATCAATTTCATATTACAATAACTAATTCAGCTTTCAATTTCGTAATGTATATAAGATTGACCTACATTCAGATTTTTTTCAGTTTTACTAAAAGGTTTACTCTTTGACAAGTAGGTGAAATCTATCTTTGAAAACTTGGGCTTACTTAGCATTTATGCTAACGCAGATGGACTGCTAGTTCTTATAGGTTTAACAAGTAACGATCGATCAAGTAGGAGTTTAATTCATAAAGTAGCAAGAAGTAATTATGTTTTCATGTTAATATGCTAGTAAATAAACTGATTAGTCTCAAGCGAGCTCGGATGAGGTAAAGTAATTTGTCCTCTATAGTTTATGTTTCCAAAAGAGTATTCAAAGTATAAAATATAAATATTTTTATCTTTATCCCATTTAGCGAAACAAAAGATATTTACAGTGAGCTTAGAGCTCATGTTATTTGTTTTACATTTACTTCTATTTTATCATGCTTATAACGCTAATGTTGCATTTATCTGTATAGACTTTTATTCATGGAAGTATTCCTGTCTATTTCAAAGGTAAATCTTTTCAATAGAATACAATTTTCTATCTCGTCTCTATCTTACTAGCCATGGAAATTATTAAGCTGTTGTTTGCATGTAAGTAAGCTAAGCATCAAGTTATAAACTCGATTCCTTAAACTATTACTTTGTTGCTTGTAATATTGTAACACATACAATATCATATTCTTTCGTAATGTACCAATCTAATTGTTACTTGCATCTTGTAGTAATCTTCTACCTGGAAATGTCCATGACATTGTAAATTTGGTTCTTGTAATGTAGATACATCGTCTTAAGATGGAATACTACTTACCATTATTTTTACAAAGTCTAAACCATAGGTAATACATTATTAGTGTTATTCTTATAATTACAAACCTTGTGCATGTTTTACTCTATAATAAAACTACTATTATCATGCTGCCTCACTGATAATAAATTGTAATTGATAATATCTACTAAGGTAGATTTCACTACCTAGAACCTCTAATCTAAGGTGTATCTCAAGTGGAACATTAAAATCAAAGTTCCTATACTATACTAGAACCAAATAAACACATACAAACAAAACTATCATTGTAAATAATGATAGGATTCATTATTATTGTCATTAGCAAGTTGAGTATACAAAATGTTATTTGTGTAAGCTTAACCCAAGGTCGAGCCTTGTGATTGTTTAAATACCTTTACTCTTATAGTCAAACGACATATACTATAACTATTCTAAACCATTGGTTTCAATAATATAGTTTGAACTTCAATATAATATGTAAATACTTTATCTTCGTTTTGCAAAGTATACATATCAATTGTTATAAAGAAAAGTTCTAATGCATGGTCGACTTTGGGATTGTTCTAATGACAAGGTTGTTATAACCTTACCCGATGGTCAACGTTATGAAATCATCGTTAATCAAAACTCAATCCTTGAAACTATCATTTATAATGATATAGTTTTTGTATTATCATTGGTGAATAATATATATACAAACTCCATAGTCATGTGCATAGTTTGTTATTATATCATTGTATTAATAATTCAATGATTGGAAACACATACGACTATAGAATAAACCCATGTGTGGTTGAAATATTTGGAGGCACATGGATTGCTCACCACCATGCATTGGTGACTTTTAAGGGTTGGAAACCCTATTCTCTTGTCATTTATCTTCAGAGGTTTTGCTGGCCTGCGGGCTGCTCTGTGTGACTATCTTGGTGGCCATTAGAGGTTGTTTCTTTGTCTTTCTTACTCCGTGTCTCCTGTATGTTGCTGTGAGGTTTCAATACTCAGTCTTTGCTTGCAAACCATTGAGCTTGTGAACCTTACTGCGCGAGTGGTTATTGTTTGTGTGTTGGATCTCGGCCTGTCCAAAGTTTCAGTCCATTTTTCTTATGGCTCATCACGGCTTGTTAAAATTAAGCTTGTCAACACTGCTTTCCCTTCAGGGTCAGCATAGAGTTTAAATACTCCTCTAAGTAAAATGCACAGGCTGGTGACAGCTTCCTCGTTGCTCAAATTCTCCTCTCTGATAGGTAAAGACAACTTAAAGTTCATTATGCAAAATCTTTATTAAGTTATTTAACACAGTTAGGGTTTTCAGTTTAGAAGTTGAACTTCATGCTAAAGCTCAGTAATGTGCTTGTTGCAGGAACCCTCGACTACTCTACACTTCAGTGAAAAGGAAAACAACGACTGACCTCTGTGGAAATTGTGGCCCCAACTAGTAAGCCCTGTTTTTCAGACTAGGTTTTACCCTACTTGAAATGAGGGTTGTGATGGAGAAATTATAGAGTTGGAAGCATGTTTCAGTTTCTCGTTAGTTTAGATTTTTTAGTGTAATGTGCTTTCCAGTTTTATGCGCAAACCCTTGCTATTATGCTGGGTAAAACCGGCCTTAAAGCCGTGACATGTATTTGGTTTTTAAGTTAGGATTTAGCCTTATGGCTTGACAATGTATTACAGTTGGTTTTATAAATAAAGATTTTATCTATCTTGAGCTTTGTCTCACGATTGCTATGATTTAATTAACCTATAAATAATGTTATTGTAAAATAGGTTTTCATTTCCTCCTTCTACTGACAATGAAGTAATTTACTGTTTATGCTACGTTTATAAATAAATAACATTAATATAAAGACTATGGAACAGTCTAAATGTATATTTATAAATTTTACTCTTATCAGTAAGTAAATAATTGTTAGGGTTTACTGGAAGTGAAACCCTTAAATAAGTGTATTCTTAAATTAATTATTAATTGAGCACAGTTTCCTATTTGCTTCTATTTCGCTTATGCAAGTGTATTGATGTTTATTAACCTGTTTAAGAAGTGTTTAAAATAAATGAGTTATAAATATCTTATAAATTTTTAGAGATAAGATTGTAATCAGTCTAATGCATAGCTTAAAGTCTTCTTGTTTAATTTATTTACACAATTATCAGTGTATATGGTTAAAACTTATATAAATTATTTTATAAAAAGATAAACGAAAAGCTAGGGTTTCGACCCTCAGGTTTATATTGCACAGGTTATAAGCATGTTTATTAAATATATAATAGATTCTAAATAGGAATTTCTTAGCTTTATTTTATTTAATGTTTACATCTACACTTGTTTTTAATTACTATTCTATAAATTATAATTATTCAGAACTCTGTAAAGAATAGATGGTTAACCTTGGAACTCTGTTTATTTTTCATAAAATAAGGGTTTATATAAATAACCCTAATATGGTTTATTTTTAAGTAATAGTTTAAAATTTAGTAATTAGTTTATAAAATATATTGTATGGTTAATAGCTGTTATCTTCTATAACTTCTATTTTATCAGGATACTATTACTGTAACTTTAATGTAGTTTACTGTTTCTTTTCTGCATTTTTATTTAGTTATGCTAAGTAAAAAAAGCAGTAAACACAAATAAATCATAACAATGTTTTCCTTCATAATATTTTAAACATTGAAATAAATTTACTCTGTTATTTACAGTCACACAATCCTACCTACTATTTTCATTCTCTTATCTACTTAAAGCATTCTATCTGTGCTAGAGTATGACCTGGTTTCCAAGTGTGGAAAAATATAGTTTAGAAATTTATTTTCATTCTAACACAATATTCTCTAAATCCATTTCATTTCTATAACAATCTAATAAGAATACTAAATCTAACATTTCACAAACAGAACTGTTAACATTCATATAGCAGTTAAACTACGATTTATTTAACTAACACAGTAAAAGAAAATAACATAGAACATGTTTGAGGACAGACAACAACAACTTTAGGAGGTCATTCCTCCCTACCAATCTCTTGGAGAGCACTCAAACAACACTTCCTCAAGACCCCCAAGCCTGTTCCTGGTCTTCTTAGCTGAGAACTGGTGGAGAATGCAAACAGTAGAACCCTCTGTCAACTGACTAGTTCAATACCTCAGTAAAATACTCTACTCTCGGCAGTATGATATTCAACTTAAAAGCTGCACTAGATCAATTAGCAGTTATCCCCTCAAACACTTTCCAAATTTCCCTTCCATTGAATTTCTCTGAAGTACATTCAGTCAACCTGAATGATCACTTCTCTAGAATGAGTAGCCTCAGCTCTCTTCAATGGGAAATTTTATAAAGATTGCCTAGGTCTTTTGGGTCAATTTTCATTAATTGAGCCACCTACTCTGATTCCACTTTCTTGGGGAATCATGACCACAAATGTAGGAAGTTGCCACCTACAACAGTTGGAAGTGGTTTGAGGATGCTGCCATATGTTAGTTTGCTCTCCACCCAGTCTCCTCCACCAATTTGACCAGTAAACACTCTTTTAATAGCTCTCCTAAGATGTTGTCTCCTCCTTTATTTATTAATGAATAAAATATTCAGAATTTACATTAAATTTCCTTGACCCTACTGAGACATCAAAAATTTAACTTATTGTCCTCAAATAATATCAAATAATATAAAATTGTTTTTGCAAAATTGGGTTATGTGACATAGACACACCCTTAAATTATAACATCATCCTCGATGTTATTTATTCTTCGTCCTCAAAATTCCCATGGAACATAACTGGACATGCATCCTGCATATTCCTTTCCAATTCCCAGGTGGATTCCTCTGGACTAAGGTGCTTCCATTGCGCCTTCACCTGACCAATGGTGCGGTTCTTAAGTGTGATCTCCCTCCGCCCGAGGATACAGTCTGGTTCCACCAGAAAATATCCTTCTAGTTCCACTGGTACATCATTCCAGTTAACAACATGAGTAGCATCATGAACATATTTCTTTAATACAGAAATGTGAAAAACATTATGAACTCTTAAAGTCAATGGTAAAGCTAACTAATAAGCTACCTGTCCAATCCTGGATAGTATTTCAAAAGGACCACAGTAACGAGGTGCTAATTTTACACAACTACCCAACCTCAGAGAAATATTTTTGGGTCTCACCTTGATGAACACATGTTCACCTACCTAAAACTCCTTTGGAGTTCTTTTAAGGTCTGCTTGACTTTTTTGTTGATCTTGCGCAATTTTCAGATTACCTTGTACCTGCTTTACAATTTCTGCCATTTCTTTCAATAGTTTAGGACCTAATACTAATCTATCCACCGGATTACTCCAAGAGATAGGAGTGTTACACTTCCTTCCATACAAGATTTCGAAAGGACTAAATCTAGCTGAAGCTTGATAATTATTATTATAATCAAATTCCACCAGATGCAAATAATCCTCTCATTTACCTGGCTGATCCTTTACATACATTCTTAGTAAATCTTCTAGTACTTGGTTTACTCTTTCAATCTGTCCATCAGTTTGAGGATGGAACAAAGTACTAAAATTTAGTGTAGTATTTAATCCTTTAAAGAGAGATTTCCAAAAGTTACCTGTAAATTTAGGGTCTCTATCTGAGATTATAACTTTCGGTATCTCATGCAGTCGAAAAATTTGGTTTAGAAAGATATCAGCTATGTTTGCAGCTTTATACGTAGTTTTAACAAGTAAAAAAGTGAGCTTCTTTACTCAATTTGTCAACTACTACCATTATAGAATCATTTAAATTCTAATTTTTAGGCAGACCAGTAACAAAATCAAGACTAATTATCTCCCATTTCCAGCTAGGAATGGGCAATGGCTGAAGCAATCTAGCTGGGTGTTGTTGTTCAGTTTTCACCTGCTGACATTCAAAACACCTAGCGATATATTCTTCCAGTTTAGTCTTCATGTTTGGCCAAAAATATTTTTTTCTTAACATAGTTATAGTCTTCTGATAACCTGGATGGCCTGAGTATGGAGTTTTATGGATTTCATCTAAAATTAATAACTTAAATTTAGGTACATTTGGTACATACATTCTGTCTTTATACAGTAAAAATCCTTTATCATTCAAGCTGTACCCTTTACTTAAACTTTCTATTGAATTTTCTTTTGTTTTTGCTTGTAAATTTTGGTAAATTTCATCCTATTCTATCCCTGCTTTAAGCTGTTCTTCCAGATCTGTTTTATAAGTGCTGATAACTGCTGCAAAGTTCAGTCTTGCATTTCTACTTAATGCATCAATAACTTTTTTTTCTTTCCCTTTAATGTGCTAAATTTTGAAATCATACTCACTTAGAAAAGCTAGGCACCTAGCTTGTCTAGCATTCAGATTAGGCTAATCTAAAAGATATTTTAGTCCTTTATTATCGGTCATTAGAATAAATTTTCTTCCAATTAAATGATGATGCCACATAATTAGAGAATGTATAACAGTAGCTAATTCCAAATCATAAGTTGCATAATTATTTTCATGAATTTTTACTTTCCTAGACTCATAAGCAATAACATGCCCTTCTTCAGTCAATAATCTGCCTAAACCATCATTGCAGGCGTCAATACATACTACAAAATCTTTATTTGGATCATCTATTCTTAAAATAGGTGCATTGGTGAATAAAGTTTTTAAATTTTTAAAACTATCCTCACACTTTTGATTTCAATCAAATTTCTTTCCCTTCTTCTGCAAAGAAGTTATCGAATTTGCAATTCTCGAAAAACATTCAATGAACCTCCGGTAATAACCAGTAATTCCCATGAAGGACGGAACATCAGTTACATATTTAGGAACTAGCCACTCTTCAATCGCCTTTATTTTTTCGGGATCCACTGAAATTCCTTCCTTAGTCACCACATGTCCTAAGTACTGGAGTTTATTCTTAAAGAAATCGCATTTACTAAACTGTGCAAAGAGTTGATGATTTCGTAACTCTTGCAAAACAAATTTTAAATGTTCCTTATGTTCTTCATTAGATTTCGAATAGATTATTATGCCGTCGATAAACACAACAACACATTTGTCCAGATATGTATGCATTACATTTTTTATTAAACACATAAAAATAGTTGGGGCATTAGTAAGCCCAAATGGCATGACAACAAACTCGTAAAGGCCATATCGAGTTCTATAATTTAAAGATGTCTTCATCTTTAATCCCAACTTGGTGATATCTAGACCTTAAATCAATTTTTGAAAACACCGTGGATCTACATATTTGATCAAACAAATCATTTATGCGAGGCAACGGGTATCTATTTTTAATAGTCATCTTATTCAACTGACGGTAATCTATGCAAAGTCGCATAGTTTCATCCTTTTTCTTAACGAAGATGATAGGTGCCCCCCAGGGAGACATACTGGGTCGAATATACTTCTTGTCAATAAGTTCTTTTAATTGTGACTTTAGTTCATTAAGTTCAAGTATGTTCATTCAATAAGGGGGCTTTGAGCTGGGTACTGCACCAAGTACCAGCTCAATGGTAAAATCTAGTTCCCTTTTCGGAGGTAGTCCTGGAATCTCTTCCGAAAATACATCTGCGTACTCTTTTAAAACTGGTATATCCTCCAATTTTAATTTATCTGTATTATTTAGACTTTCCTCATTAGTTATTGTTACTGCATAAGCCTTACAACCTTTCCTAACAGCTCTCTTAAGTTGCAGAGCAGAAATCCGTCTTATGGTTGTTTTTCTTGGGATTCCCTTTACACTTATTGATTTTCCATCATTATTTATACTTGAGTAAAGGTTTTATCATAACAGTTTAAGATCGCCCTATGTTGTTCTAACCAATCCATACTGATTAGTATGTCGTAAGAACTAAGAGGTAGTACATTAATCTTTACAAAAGTTTCAAATTGATCCATAACTATTGCACATTTCTTTACAAAACATGTTACCTTCCTTTTTGCACCAGTGGCTAACTGAACCAACCAAGAACTTTCAAATTTTTCAACAGATAGCTTACATTTTTCTACCAATTTAGGTGAAATATAACTTAGACTAGCTCCTGGATCAATTAAAATAGCTATAGGGGTTTGGTTTATCTTACCTTCTACTTCCACCATGAAAGTTTGATAGTCTGGCTGTCGATTCTCCAAGGATGCATTAATCCTGGGCGTAGTCCTCGCTAAGTCTCCAACAGTCATCTCTTCCTGTATATCATGGATATTACTGATAGTCTTTTTCTGATTAGGATAGACTGAGGCATAATGTGGGCCATTACACTCCCAACACTTTATGGGTTCTTTGCGTTCAAAGTTCTTTGTGTAATTACCATGATTATTAGCAGACTCTTTACCCTTTGGATTATTCTGATTGTTTGGTGAATTATTCTTATTCCCTTGGAAGTTCTTGTTAGGAAATTTTCTGGCCTTATTATTTTTAGAATTCCGATTGGGCACAAATTATTTCTTCTTTTGATCATAATTATTATTATTCTTTTTGGCCTTCCAATTGGCCATGCTCTCCTTTTTCCAGTTTTTTCATAACAGAAATTGGCTTTCCTCATAGATTCTTCCAGAGTTTTTAGATTGTCATATTCAATCCTATCATTTATGTGATAAGGTAAGCAGCTGAGGAACCACTGTACCTTTGGTTTCTCATCTACAAGGTATGGCACATACCTAAGCAGACTTAAAAACTTGCTGTCCAAATCTTTCACAGTCATTGTACCTAATTTAAGCTCATAGAATTCTTTTGCTCTCTCTTCATAGTACTGTTCAGATAAGAATTTCTTTTTAAAGTACTTCTTAAAGGTAGTCCAATTTATACTCTTCTCTTTTATTCCTTTCACTCTCTTTAAATCTTGCCACCATATATCAACTTTCCTTGAAAAGTTATAGATATCCATTCTAGCCTTTAATTGATTAGAATAGTTATATATCTGGAAGTACTTCTTCATCCAAGATAACCAGGATTCTGTGTCCTCCCCCTTCTCAGTTTCTCCATTAAATGTTGGTGGTTTAATCTTTTTAAACTCCCCAGAAATTTCCTCATAAGGTTTATATTTTCTCTTTTTACTATAATGGTTGTCATCACTACTATCACTAGTGGAATGAAAATTACGTTGATCACCAAATACTTCTGGAGATGAGCTGCTTTCATTTTTAGGCTGTTTAGCCTTTTTATACTTATGTTGGTAACTTATATCTTCTTAATCAGCTCTTTTACCCCTTCCCTCAACATGAAATCTTTCTGTTATGATTTGATTCATCTCCTCCTGAGCTCTAAGAATCCTCTCATTTTCCTTTTTAACAGATTCCATTCAAATTTTAATTCTTTTACTGTTTGTAAAAGTTCTGAGGAATTAGTGGTTATGTCTTCCTATATAGGTTCTCTTTGTAAGTTTTCTTGTTCAGTAACGAGAGATTCCTCTTTCGCATATTCCTCGAATCTTTCCATACCTATTGTTAAACTCAGAAACAAATTTCTCTATTGAATAACATTAAAAGAAAACAACATCAACAAAAATAATTTAATACACTATTTCATAAGAGCAAGTTGAGCTTCATCAAGGCCTAGTGTTTGAACCTTGTGCTCTGATACCACATGTCATAACCCCAAAATTTCATAAAAATTTAAAATTTTTAAGATAACATAAAATGTCTGAATATGCAGTTTACTAACTGCTAACGATTAGCAGAAAATGAAATAGTATAATGTTTAGTATTAATCAGTTTAATATTATGATAACTAATACAACTTTCAATTTCGTAATGTATATAAGATTGACCTACATTCATATTTCTTTCAGTTTTACTAAAAGGTTTACTTTTTGGCAAGTAACTGAAATCTATCTTTGAAAACTTGGGCTTACTTAGCATTTATGCTAACACAGATGGACTGCTGGTTCTTATAGGTTTAACAAGTAACGATCGATCAAGTAGGAGTTTAATTCATAAAGTAGCAAGAAGTAATTCATGATCAAATTCATGATCAAATTAAATGCATGAATTCTTATTATATTATACAATGCATGCTTCTAAGTATATAATATATCCAATACCTGACTTTGCATATCCTAGATTAGGTGTGACATAAAAACAACTAATATCTATAGTATGGAGGCACAATATCTAGCTTTTTCCAAATTATAGGAATCTGACCCCTACACGCAAATAGGCCCACCAAGGATGCCTTGGTCCTGAATAAGTCTCGATGTTCATGTAAAAGGATATACATAAGTTTGAAAACCAACTCAGAGTTCAATTTCAACAAATCTATCTCAAGCTTATTTAGTGTACAGATTTAAAAAATATGGCCATTGGCAAGATATTAGTATCCTCGGCGCTTCCTTAATTTTGTGAAATGTATCAGGTCTGTTGCAGAGCAGATGTAGCCTTATGATGATATCTGATTGAGACTTTTCTAGTCATATTGTCGAGCACCATATGATGATATCTGATTGAGACTTGTCTGTTTGCCTTATTCACTCTACTACCACCACTTGCACAATTTGCAAAAGTGTAAATGCTATGCACAAAATCTATGTTTCCATTGCCAAATGTTAACCATATATATGTGTGCATTCAAGTGGCTACGATACCATCCCCAAAACTTGGCATAACCTGTCTTCTTAATATTTACGTCTAATAATGACCCACCACAACAAAATTATCAAAATGTGTAAACCGTAATCATTCTAGCTAGCAATGGTGTGTGTTTTAACATAAGATTGATGGCATTAGTTATAAATCATATCACTAAGTTTTAATATTACATGAGTACTCTTAGTTTTGGATAAATACCATCATTACTTGGGCTGAGTGACAAGAATGTGAAAGGTACCATATATGGATTTATAATAAAAGATTTGTAGTCAAAAAAAATAAATCCTGGATTGCATGACGACAATTTCTCATAGCCGTCACTCTTTCATTTCAAAGGCATGTGATGTTGTCTAGCAATGTAAATTTTCAAACCTTTTCATATTAACCTTAAAATTTATGTTTCATAAATTTTAAGAAAATAAGGGTTTTTTTTATGGGCTGGGTGGTTGGGTAGTAGGATATCATTGTCTTTATCTAGGTTCAAAACTCGTAATCATCTTGACATGACATCTATGAAAGTGTCAAAATTTATTGTAATGAAAATAAAATTATAAAATAAATGCATGTGATGCTGTTAAGCAAAGTACTTTATCCAACTTTCACATATCATCTTAACAATATAGTTATAATATGTATGGTATAGATATTACATAATAATGATTCATTGTCATTTTTTGAATCTAAGCAATAGGAAGTTATACAATTGTTTAATGCACATATGAAAGTGTCTATAAATGATTTGATTTTCCCAATCATTTATATTTGTTATAACATATTTGCTTATATATATATGTATATATAAAAGAAAGGCACATTGAAGGTGAGAACACAACGAATTTAGATCTATTCTTTATATTGCTTATGCTTTTGGTAAACTTTTAAAACTTTTATCTCAAGCTTGCCTGTTTTTTTCTTTTTCTTTTTTTCAATGAAGCAAGCTTTTAAATGGAATGCTCCATAGGCAAGGGTAGTTATTATTGGCCATGCCTCCCTTTCCCATTCACCCAACCACTTAAAAGTAATGGTAAATGAATATTTGAATTATAATTAAGCTATTCTTCATTAACTAATATAACATACTTTACTAATGTCTTGACTCAAGAACAACTATATGTTCATGTTGAAAGCCATCATATACTATGTTCAACTAATACAACATATTTTACTAACTTATTTCTATTTTTCAGATGTATCGGCTCAACATTAACCTATGTTCATGCTGAAGCCACCATATGCTTTGTTTATGTTAAAAGCAATCATATGTTGTACTTTTGATTTACATGTTCATGTTGAAAGCTACCATATGTTGAAAGAAACCATATGTTGTATTATTTATCTACATTTTGCAGAGGCTACGCTACCACGTATCCTTGTTAACTTTTATTTTGTATTTAAAATAGTAAAATGACATAAACATTATTACAAATCTATTTTATTCTACCCAAACAATTACAAAATACTATATGAAGATTCCAAAGTTGAAATGAGATCTTAATGCATATTTGCCAAAAGTTATGACCCCTCAAATCATGTGGTGTTTGGTAAATCAAAAGTTAAGATGAGATTTTAATGCATATTTGTAAAAAGTTTTAACATCTTGAATATTGTGAAATGAAACAGTGTATTATAAAGTTTTAGCAAATTTCATTTTAGTTGTTTAACATGTCAAAATCAAGTTTCTAAAAGAGAATTTGTACAACACTATTTAAATGATAAGGTTATTAAAGTCTACTAAGGTTCAAGTGAGCTATAATTTTATTCATGCCTCAATCTTATAGATTTGATGAGGCACTTTAGTCGATGTATCTTTGTCCACATTTGATGGGCATCCTTGCATTTAATCATGGTTATCATTTATTTTATGGTTATATTTAAGAACTTGTTTATATTTGTGAGCTATAATTTTATATGAAGCCCAATCTTATAGATTTGATGAGGCACTTTAGACCATGTATCTTTGTTGGGATGGATGTGCATCATTGCATTTAATCATGGTTATCATCTCTTTTATGTTTTATAATTGTATTTTAGACTTTGTTTATTGTAATCAATAGTTTTAAAAATAATACGGTGTAAGAATAGTCATTTTGAAATCATGTGAGATTGAGTTTGATAAACACATTGTGAACAAATATTTATTTGTTGTATTTTGTTAAAAAAAATTTAATTACATTAAAAAAAGCTTCATAATTAAATATTAAATATGTTTTATATATTTTTTTCAATTACATTAAAAAAAATATAATTAAACTACTTCATTAATATACGTTTTTTTTATTATATTATTAAAATTAATAAATATGATTTCAAATTGAAAAAAGTATTTGTAAACTAATTTCCTTATTATACATTTTCTAAAATGTTGTATACTTTATTATTATAATATTTTATTTGTAAACAATATAAAAGGCCACCTTTTCACATGAAGACCAAGAGCCCTTTGTATGTAAGGAAGTTGGTTTTTTGTATATAAGGAAGCAAGATGAGAGCCCTTGGTAGGAAGGATATTTTAGTAAGTTTTTTGCTATT
This sequence comes from Pseudotsuga menziesii, assembly GCA_001517045.1. Classification (NCBI taxonomy): domain Eukaryota; kingdom Viridiplantae; phylum Streptophyta; class Pinopsida; order Pinales; family Pinaceae; genus Pseudotsuga; species Pseudotsuga menziesii. The sequence continues at coordinate 27,468 of LPNX010452888.1, forward strand.
ATACTTAATGTTGCTGGATTATTTAGGTTTATGTATAAGTTTAGGGTTATCAGTTATGTATCTTTTTCTCTAAATAATGTATTTTATATGGTTAGAATGTTACATGTTTTACATAGTATTTTTTATTTTAGATTTATTAAAACATTTTTATATTTCTCATTTTACAATACTACATTAGTTTTTTTTATCAAGAAAAAGAAATCATTATATTAAAATTGTTACATAGATACAAATAAACGGTAGAGAAAGGTTCTCTAACAGGTTAAAACATAAATATTAATACCCTATACTTCATTGGTTGACATAAGACCTTCTTCAACATAACAAGAATGAGATTTAATGGGAAAAAGACATCCAAGACATACAGAAAAAAGGATTTGTTGTACAAAAGAACTTGATATAGTGTTCCATCTCTTAGAAACAAGTCTTAACACCTTCTAAACCAAGTATTCATCATCAAAAAACAATTTTTTGTAGAGAAATAGATTCTTAAATTACCTGAATCCATCACAATCCCATTGAGTAATTCCTCACAAAAGAGGCATGTAGGCTAATCATGGGTGGCCTTCTTTGATAAAGCATCATCTTCATTGTTATATTCTCTATAAATGTGGTTGAAGGCAGTCTCGGGGAAATGGACAATTATGCTTATGACCTTAATCATCCAATGGGAGAGGTTCAAAGAATGTATATGCCATTTATATATAAGTTTAGGGTTATCAGTTATGTATCTTTTTCTCTAAATAATGTGTTTTATATGGTTAGAATGTTACATGTTTTACATAGTATTTTTATTTTAGATTTATTAAAACATTTTTATATTTCTCATTTTACAATATTACATTAGTTTTTTTAATCAAGAAAAAGAAATCATTATATTAAAATTGTTACATAGATACAAATAAATGGTAGAGAGAGGTTCTCTAACAGGTTAAAACATAAATCTTAATACCCTATACTTCATCAGATGACATAAGACCTTCTTCATCATAACAAGAATGAGATTTAATGGGAAAAATACATCCGAGACATACAGAAAAAAGGATTTGTTGTACAAAAGAACTTGATATAGTGTTCCATCTCTTAGAAACAAGTCTTAACACCTTCTAAACCAAGTATTCGTCATCAAAAAATAGTTTTTTGTAGATAATTAGATTCTTAAATTACTTGAATCCGTCACAATCCCATTGAATAATTCCTCACAAAAGAGGCATGTAGGCTGATCATGGGTGGCCTTCTTCGATAAAGCATCAACTTCACTGTTATATTCTTTATAAATGTGGTTGAAGGCAGTCTCCGGGAAATAGACAATGATGCTTATGACTTTAATCATCCAGTGGGAGAGGTTCAAAGAATGTATATGGTTCTTTAGGTTGACCCATTCCACAATGAATTTGGTATAAAATTGAGGCATAACAATCTTATAACCAAGAAAAAAGTTACTACATATGAAACAAATCAATTTGCTAAATGAAATGCTAGAAATAGTGCAAAAGACTTGCATGTGTATATTTCTTAATCATTAATAAGAAGAATAGATTACAATGCAATACAATGGCATGAATAGCCATGTAATTTTATTCCAAGAGAGGTCATTCGAATTGGGTGCATGAGAGTGGATTACTTGTCAATTAAATACCACTCAGCACATTAGTTAACCACTTAACTCCAATATAATTGACTCTAACTGACTCGGAGGTAGTTTAGACTGAGTCTAACTAAATAGAACTCAACTACATGCCAGCAAGTGGGTGAGGGTACCTGTCTCACTTTAGTTAGGTGATTTAAACTGAAAATAGTCACCACAGTTAGGTGAGGGTTCTTTTAACACTCCAATTAACTACATTTAAACTATAATTAAGCATAAATCTTGGGAAAGCACCTTTATCACTTCAGTTTAATTGACAGGTAGGTGAAACAACCTCCAGTTGACTAAATGGGGTGCATATGTCAAGAAGATCAACCCATATTTTCTCACTGATTGAAGGAGGAGGCTCAGTGAGGCTCCCTGGTTGAAGGAGGAGATCCAGTTTGATGATGTAGTCACATGTTTGAGTCAAAATTTAGGATAAGTGGTAAATTAGACCAAAATAATCCAAATAATGATGTTTTGTTGGAAAATGTCTCCAACACTACCCCTTAAGCTAATCTCATGTAGAGGATTAAAAAAAATAGGGCCCCGACAACAAATACCATAGGTGACCCTTTACAAAAATAATCCTAAAATGCTCAAAAAACCTAAGTGAGGAAATAAAGGAAAAACCCTATGGGAAAGAACCCCCCCCCTAAAACTGAACATTAAAGAACTAATATATATTCACCATGATGGAATTCACCCCCAACAGTGAACGGAGGTAAGAGAACTTCTTCTGAGTGAAGCTCTTGGTGAAAATTGTTAGTTTTTCATCACATTAAGCTAGCATTATGATCTTAGGATCTTTTCACTGAGAGAATAACAAGCACAGCAATAAAACATAAGCACATCACAAGAGACAAGAGACACAAAGAGATTTTCCTCGGGGAAACCATAAAGGAGAAAACCCCGCAACTTCCTTAGAGATAGAATCAGCACCAAAACAGTAAGAGATCTCCCAAAACAGCAGTAGTCTTCTTCTTCTGTCTAGTCCCAGTATTTCCTTCTTCACTAGTGTGCCACACTTGAGAGAGTGAATGATGTGTGTGATAAATAGAGAGTCTCACTCTCTATTTATATTCTTCCATTCACTTGAAGTGCATTTTCGCACGTAGGATTGACCTAACAATTACTTACCCGAGCCTACACCTTAATTAGTGTATAATAACTCGAGTGCCCCAAAACTGTGGGGACTTACCTAATGACTTGACATGACTTGTTTACATTATTAATCCTCCCGATCGGAACATCGGGGCATGACCACATGACTCAAATACATAATAGAAACATCCCGGAATAAACATCGGGTTACAATACATAAGATACATAGAAGAATACATTCCGAAGTTACATATACATCAACACTCTCTCTTACCTAGGAAGGTATTCTTTCGACACAATTTTTAGCACTGGTCTTCTTCCCTGTATCAGCTGAATCATCTCGTCTTCAAGTCATCTTCGTCTCCAAGTCATCTTTGTCTTCAAGTCATCTTCATCTTCAAGTCATCTTCAGATCTGGATCATCTCTCGACCTGGATCATCATCGAACATCATCACTGGATCTGGATCATCTCTCGATCTGGATCATCATCACTGGATGGATCTAGATCATCACTCGATCTGGATCATCACTGCTGGATCATCATTACTGGATCTAGATCATCACTCAATCTGGATCAACACTGGTGCTATCTCATGATTCTTCTCGTCATAGGAAGTTCTACAGAGCCAACCCTTTTTCATGTTGTTTGTAGGCCAACCCTCATGTAGGTCTTTTCCCAGCACTTACATCTGACCTGCTCATCAGAAAGGTACACCCAACACTCACATCTGATCATGTAGTAAACTACAATCCCATCAGAAAGGCCCAGCACTCACATTCACCAGCATGATAGGACACACCTACTATCATCTGTGAAATGGCTCAGCACTTACAACCACCAGCATGATAGGAAACACCTACTATCATCTGTGGAAAGGCGCAGCACTCACATCCACCAGCATGGTAGGACACACCTACTACCATCTGTGGAAAGGCTCAGCACTTATAATCACCAGCATGGTAGGATACACCTACTACCATCTGTGGAAAGGCTCAGCTCTTATAATCACCAGCATGGTAGGATACACCTACTACCATCTGTGGAAAGGCTCAGCTCTTATAATCACCAGCATGGTAGGATACACCTACTACCATCTGTGGAAAGGCTCAGCTCTTATAATCACCAGCATGGTAGGATACACCTACTACCATCTGTGACAAGGCTCAGCACTTACATCCATCCAGGTGGGAACACATCCTGCTCACAATGATGGAAGGGCATGCACTCATATCTGATCATGAGGGGAACACATCCCAACAATCATATCAGAATGGCCCCCAGTGCTCCTCGACTGAGCTACCTGGTAACTGACCAGGCGCCTCCATTCTCCTAGAGAATGGCAGTTACCCTTACATCCAACCTGCTCGTCGGAATGGCCAACACTCACATCTGACATGGAAGGAACTTAATCCTTTAGCCATGAACAGAATGGTTCAGCCCTTACATCTGATCAAGTGGGAACACATCCCTCTATCACATCAAAATGGCTACTCAGTTTTTACACTGAGTGATCCTGGTAACTGACCAGGTTCCTCCATTCCTAGAATGGCAACTGCCCTTACATCTATCCTACTCGACAGAATGGCCAGCACTTATATCTAACATGGAAGGGAGCAACCCTCTCACCATGATAGAATGGCTCAGCCCTTACATCTGACCTGCTCGTCAGAATGGCTATGGATCTCAGCACTCATATCAGTCATGGAAGGAACCAATCCTCGCACCATGACAGAATGGCTTAGCCCTTATATCTGACCTACTTGTCAGAATGGCTATGGATCTCAGCACTCATATCTGACATGGAAGGAACCAATCCTCTCACCATGACAGAATGGCTCAGCCCTTACATCTGACCATGGAAGGAACCAATCCTCTCACCATGTCAGAATGGCTATGGGTCTTATCACTTTCTCTGGGAGGAAGCCTCAATCTGGAGAACACCAAGTCTCTCTCTGAAGTACTCAAACTTCAGCCTAGACAATGGCTTCGTCAATACATCAGCTATCTGTTCCTCCGTCGCAACATACAGGAGCTTCATTGCTCCTCTCTACACCATATCCCTGATATAGCGATATTTGATCTCGATATGTTCCGACCTGTCATGGAACACTGGATTCTCTGACAACTTTACACAACTCTGGTTGTCACAATGTATACAAGTAGCATCCAACGGGAGATCGAATATATCAGACAGTAGCTTCCGCAGCCATACTGCCTCACAACTAGCTGAACAAGCTGCGACATACTCTGCTTCAGCTGTACTCAGTGCCACACAGGATTGCTTCCTGCTAAACCAAGAGATCACACCTGATCCCTTACTGAAGCAACATCCAGAAGTACTCTTCCTGTTGATGGCACTGCCTGCCCAATCTGAATCAACATAACCCTCTAGGTTAATCTTCTGATTCGCTTCGTACTTGAGTCCATAATCAATTGTACCCTTCAGGTACCTCAGAATATGCTTTGCAGCAATCAAGTGAACACTTCTCGGATATGTCAAGTACTGGCTCAAGGTGTTCACAGCAAAGCAAATGTCTAGTCTCGTGTTTGTCAGGTACATCAATGACCCAATCATCTGACAATACATCGTAGCATCAACCGACTCTGATGAAGCATCACTTAATAGATTCAGGTTCGATACCATAGGTGTGTTCATGCAGTCCATCATCCTGAACCTCTTCAGGATCTCTACCGCATACTTCCCTTATCCAAGGAAGATCCCATCTATACTCTGCCACACCTCCATGCCTAGAACAATAGTGCATCGACATATAACAGGAGCATCACTGATCTTTTGTCTTCAACCTTGAAGCAAAGGTTGGAATCTGCTTTACTCTCAGTAAAGCCTAGAGTCATCAGTAATCTGCCCATCCTGTCGTACCATGTCGAACCTTATATCTTCTGTAGTCACTCCCTCTGAAGCGAAGCATCATACTCCCTCTGTCTTCTATGCTCTATGCATTGAAAACATTCTGTACCGGAGTGACAAGTAGCTTCCTATGCTACTAATATTCTATGTGACCATCTAGTGTATAGACTTGCATCTTCAACCTTGTAGCAAAGGTTAAGATTTTCATCAATCTCATCATGTATGTGTTTCAACTCTTACTGGATGCAAATGTCTCTTCGTAGTCTAGGCCTTCTTTTCGTGAGAAGCCTCATGCTACGAATCTTGCTTTGTATCCCACCATGTTTCCATCTACTGCATGATGGAACTATGAACTTCTCTTTAGGTCTCGATACTGCACCCTGACATCATTCTTCTTGAACTAGTCTTCCCTTTCTTCTTGGTGGCTGGAAGGTTCTGAATCAATGATGTCACTGCACTTGTCATATTATTCTTCATTTTGAAATGTTGTCACTTGTTCTTCGGAACAAGTCTTCATTCTTCTTTGCTTGTAGGCGATTATGTATGTGATCTTTCCTACAAGTCAAATGCATTTGTATGGTTAGAAACATTTCATAAGGAATATTTATAGTGGCAAACACTTATGCATAAATATATGATCATGCAACTACTTTAGCCAATACAACATTCATCCATGTCTCACTGAAACTTTCTAGATGCCTTCCATCTCTACCAGGACAACATTGAGATTGTGCACTAATCCAATATGTCAGCAAAGAGGTTTCATTCTAGATAAGTAGCAATGGAGAGTTGTATAGCACCATGAGCTACTTACCCATCGCATGTATATTAGTAGTATACTGTCGTTAATGCAAACATCCTATTCTGCATGATACATCAACTGAATATAAACAAATGCATAACAAAATAATATCATGAAAATGACAATTGAATACTTATCTTTATTTGTTTCGAGGGTAGACTCCTTCTTGATCCTTCAGCTTCATCATCTTCTTCATTCATAATTGCATCATTTCTTATCCAAATGATAAGGAGGATAAGAAGTTCTTCAAGAGTTGAGTTCTTCATATTCCTCATTGCTTGAGGGATCTTCTTTGGATGGCGAGATCTTGATCTTCAATTGCTCCCATCTTCTCTTCTCTTCTTATGATTCAAGCTTATTCTTCTTCCCAAAGTATACTGAAAGTAATCACTTCATTCTGGCACACTTCCTCGCATGAATGAATCCTACGATCTTGGGAGGCCATTCAAGGTGGCCATCACCACTTCTACATTCTTCACTTCTTCTTTTACCGCTTCAAGTTGTTCTTAATTTGAGAGACTCTTATGACTGCATAGTCTCTGCATTCTGGATCTTCACATTCTTCAACTGGTTTATTTAGGTCATATTCTAATCTTTGTTCTTCCCTTCAAATAGCTTGAAATTTTGGAAGACCTTCAACAGCTTTGCTTGCAATAGGTAGTGCTCTGTAATGCACATGTGCAAGCCTTCTATGCCAAAGCTCATTTGGCTCTACTATGTCGTGGATCAAGGCTTGTTCTGGATGGCCCTTCAATTTGTACAAGCCTCCTTCTTGTTCTCCAATCACTACCACATCATCGATAGTCTTTCCTTTTTGGCCACGTGATGACTTGACCATCTATGAATGCCACCCGCATTCCTTTTGCATCCAATGTTGAAATGGATAGAAGGTTCTTCTTTAGTCCCGGCACAAACAATACTTCTTTCATTGTTAGAGACTTACTAGAGTATAGCTTGTATGAAGATTCCCCACTACCTTTTATTGGATATTGGTAGTCATCTCCTAGTTTCACCTTGTGAGGTGATTCATGTTCTCACAGTCTTACAAAGGACTCCTTGAATCCCATCATATGTTTGGAAGCTCCATTGTCTATAAGCCAATCATCACTTCCATGAGTAATGTTACCTGTGAGAGCTAATATCATAACATATTCATCCTTGCTTGAAGAATATTTACTTTCATATCTGGATCTCTTTCTGGATGGTTCATCATCCTTTGTAACATGATCATGATGTCTTCTTTGGCCTTGATCAAGTTCTTCTTGTGAAAGGCTTCTAACCTCGTCTCCCTCTGAAACTGAAACCTCCATACTCATGTAGGTGTCCAATCCATTTTATTCAGAGAGATCAAATAATTCTATTCTTGGAAGTTGTCAACTTCACCAAGCTTATCATCAAGCTGTTGTAATAGATCACTTTGAAATGAGAACCTCAAATGAAAATAGCAAAGGATTAGATCTTACCGATTTGAGGTGTCCGTCCTTCTTCCGGAGCTGGCTGATCTAGGGTTTGTCACAGAAACCCTAATTTTCAAAACTTGGAATATTTCAGATCTGATTGGATAGACAAATAGATCTCTTCAAATGGATCTGTCCAATGTACTCCTTTTCTGAAAACAGTGGAGGGAAGCTCCCGAAACAGGAAGCCCTAATTTTCTGATTTCTTCTGCAGAAATACCTATTACTATTTATGTGATATCTCCGAAATTCCTTATCCTATGTGTTTGAAATTTTTCAATAAGGTAAAATTGCATGTTCCTGATCGAACACCATATGTTTCATCAGAATTGGTTTCACCATTTGGGATTTATGATCCTTTTCCCAAGGTGACCTGTTACAGGACTGTTCAAAACAGTGAAGTTGTATGGCATGCCACGTGTCACTGGTTCATATTCTGAGTTTGATATTTGGACTACAAAAATTAAAGTCTGTGCCCTTTCTATAACATCTTCAAAAATTCCATTTGGACCTCTGTAGCCCAAGATATTGCAATTCTCCCCAGGTGTCCTTTTTATGGATGATTTCTGGAAGAGGCTGGAACCCTAACTTTGAGAGATCATATCTCCCAGAATATAGTGAATCAGAGTCTGATGTTTGGACACAGCGTTCACCAGGATTTGTGCTTCAGCCCCTGAAATTTTTAGCTTCTGATACTTCTCCAATATTGGAATATAGCTACTGTACCAAAACTTAGCAGTTTTAGTATTTAGGGTTTCTCCTAGCTCAGGGTCAAACTAGGGTTTGACTTTCCCAGAGTTTCACCCAACCAAATTTCTTGATCCAGGTCTCTAAACTTCAGTTTTGATGAGGAGAAAAATCCTATGTAGGTCTCACTCAAAAATTCCTCTTCTATAGAAAGCTCTAAATTCCGCATCGAAGACTGAAAATGCTCGAAATCAAATTTCGCTTCGACAGAAAGATGCACCCTTCAATGGAGAGTCTTCCTAGCATACTTTTGCTGAAAATCTGTGGAGGAAGATCCACAAACTAGGAAGCCCTAGTTTTTGTAGCTGTACAATGTCTTCTTCTCAGGTTAGCTCTGATACCATGTTAGTTTTTCATCACATTAAGCTAGCATTATGATCTTAGGATCTTTTTACTGAGAGAATAACAAGCACAGCAATAAAACATAAGCACATCACAAGAGACAAGAGACACAAAGAGATTTTCCTCGGGGAAACCATAAAGGAGAAAACCCCGCAACTTCCTTAGAGATAGAATCAGCACCAAAACAGTAAGAGATCTCCCAAAAAAGTAGTAGTCTTCTTCTTCTGTCTAGTCCCAGTATTTCCTTCTTCACTAGTGCACCACACTTGAGAGAGTGAATGATGTGTGTGATATATAGAGAGTCTCACTCTCTATTTATATTCTTCCGTTCACTTGAAGTGCATTTTCACACGTAGGCTCGAACTAACAATTACTTACCCGAGCCTACACCTTAATTAGTGTATAATAACTCGAGTGCCCGAAAACTGTGGGGACTTACCTAATGACTTGACATGACTTGTTTACATTATTAATCCTCCCGATCGGAACATCGGGGCATGACCACATGACTCAAATACATAATAGAAACATCCCGGAATAAACATCGGGTTACAATACATAAGATACATAGAAGAATACATTCCGAAGTTACATATACATCAACAAAAATGTCTACAATTTGCTCATCTGTGGGGCAATATTGCAGAACAATTGGTTTTTCATGCACAAGCCCTCTGATGTAGTGCATGTAGATATCGATGTGTTTGGTTCTCTATCTTTGAATCGAATCTTTTGAGATCTTGATAGCACTCTGATTGTCACAAAAATGATAGTATAAGTGGTGCTACCAATGTTGAACTCTGCTAGAATACCTTGCAGCCAAACTTCCTAAATGCATGCATTGACTGCTCCCCTGTACTCTGCCTCTGCTGAAGATAGGGAAATGGCTTCATGGTTTTTGCTTGACCAACAAATAGTCCCACTACCAAACATGAAAACATATATGGAAGTGGAATTATTATCTATGTTATCTCCAACCCAATCCGAATACTTGAATCCTACCAAATCTAGATCGAACTTTGCAGCATAGTGAATGCCAAAGTATCTAGTACCCTGCACGTACTGTAGAATCCTATTGGCTTCCCTCCAATGAAGTCCATGAGGCTGTTTCATGTACCTTGATATAAAATTCACATAAAAACAAATCATTCCTTGAATGTGTCAAGTAGAGAATACTTCCAATCAATTGTCGATAGATAGTGGAATCCACCACCAGTGTAGAATTTCCTTCCTTAAGACTGATTTCTAAGAGGAATGGGAAAAGTGCAGCCTTGCAAAAAGCTATAATAAAATTAATTAGCATGTATGAAGCATAATTTTATTTTCTATAACTATCCCATCAAGGTATTGAGTGATTTCTAAGCCAAGAAATTGCGTTAGCAGTCCTAGATCACTCATGTCAAACGCTTCATGTAAAGCAGTTTTTATGAAGCTGATTGAAGCAAGTGTGCTTCCTGTAATCAATAAATCATCAAAATACAGAACTATAATCAGAAAATTACCTACATATTGTTGCAAGTAAAAATTTGTATCATACTTACATCTTTCAAAGTTTTGTGATAGCCGAAATGAGTCCATCTTGGCATACCAAGCTCTTTGGGCATGTTTTAAGCCATACAATGATTTCCGAAGTCTGCAACCTAATGTTGGGTATGATATGTACCCTTCAGGATGCTTCATGTAGATATATTTTTACATGTATCCATGAATAAAATCACTCTTCAAATCCATATGGTGCATCTTTGAGTGTTTGGATGTGGAAATGGCCAAGACTAGCCGAATAGAATCCATCTTTGCGACCGGTGCAAAGGTTTATGTATAGTCCACTCCTTGTACTTGTGAGAAGCCTTTTGAAACCAACCAAGATTTATATTTTCTGGTTGAACCATCTTCAGCAACCTTAGTTCAGTAGACCCATTTGCATTGAACAAGTTTCCTCCCAGGTGGAAGAGAAACTAGCTCTCATGTTGCATTTTTTTGAAGAGATTGATACTCTTCACCCATAGAAGCTTGTCATCTAGGATCATGATGGGAATGATAATATGACTTAGGATCATATCCAACCATCATATATAACTTCTATAAAAACAAAGGATCAATGTAATAAAGAGCAATACCTTCTCTTTGATAATCTGCTTGAGTTCTCCTTGGATCAGTAGGATTTCCAATGTTTGAACCAGCAGAGGAGAGACTCTTTTTTGCCCATTTTTATAGATGAGTGGGATCATTAGTATCTGATTCAGACCCTGATATTTCATTATAACTAATATCAAACATTAAATATGAAATATCAAAGCAGATATTATCATTTTCATCCCTAGAACCTTCACTAGAATGAGGAAGTAGTGTTGCATTTTCTTCCTCTACTAGTTTCAGATCTGGAAGAGGTTCTTCAAAGCTAACACTTCTCTCGATGAGTATAATTTAAATTATGATATTCAAGAGCTTAAATCCCTTTTATTCTTAATAATACCCAATGAGGACACACTCAACACTCTATGGTTTCAAAGACTTTCTTTTATCTAGTGGAACTCTAGCCCAATCAGTGGACCCGAAAACCCTCAAATTGGACACATGAGACTTGTGACCTGTGTAAGGTTCAAAAGGTGTTCTCCCTTTTATGGATGAGTGTGGAACCATGTTCTAAATGTATTCAAAAACATTCATAGCTTCCTCCCAAATATTTGTAGCCAAATCTTTAGACTCAAGCATATAGGTTGCCATCTCCTTTAGTGCTTGGTTTTTCCTTTTCGCTACACCATTCTGCTAAAGTGTGTAGGGAACAGTGTACTGGATCTTGGTCCCATTTTCCACAAAAAGTTGCAGAACATATCATTTAATGTATTCACCTCCATTATATAATCTAAGATATTTGATCTTGCTCCCATTAGTAGTCTCAACGGAAGCTTTAAAATCTATTATTTTTTCAAGGACTTTCGATTTCTTTTTTAGAAAGTACACCCATGTAAACATTGAAAGGTCATCTATGAAGGTAAGAACATAACTCAAGCCATCCCTAGAGGTAGTTGGAATTGTACAGTTTATATCATTGTGTATCAGCCCCAAAATACATGTAGCTCTGCTAGATTTTCCTCGATCAAACTTGTGCTCAGGATGCTTGCCGACTATGAATCCCTTGCAGATCCCTTTTGAGGATTTGATTCCTGGAAGAAATTCCACCCTGGAATAATTTTGTATCAGCTACAATATTTCTATTTTAGGTTTCCAAACCTCTTATTCCACAACCATTTGACCTCATTCCCATGATTCAGGAGGGCACTAGGCTTTGAATCAGGCAAAAAGTTGGAAAACTCATAGGTCTTAGCAACATGATTTGTTTTTCCTACATCAATGAGTTTTTCCATGGCTATCTCATATATCTCAACATAATTGGGGTTGAATACAACTCTTTTAGGAAAACTAGTGTGTTTCATTTGATACAGAGAAAACAAGTTTGAGGCTAAATAGGGAACATATAGAACATTTTTAAAGATGCCACGTTCTAGATGGATAGTACCTTTTCCTTTTGATGAGACTTGAAAGTCATCTCCCATGTGGATGGAGATGCATCTATTAGAATCCAATGATGTGAAAGAGTCCTTGCATGCAACCATATGATTCAAAGCACCGAAGTCAATGAGGAGAGCTCTAGCTTTCGAAACATTAGCCATGAGTGCATGTCCTCTTTCAGGTTGATTGTTTTGATCTCCAGCTTCTTTCTTCGTTGCACCTTCTAGAAGAGTAATGTTGTTTTTATCAAGGAGACGGGCCATATAATCAATATTTATCTTCATGCAAGAGCTTTTGAGATGAAATCCTGTAGCACAGTAAGAGCACTTTGTCTTCTCTTTGCCCCGTTGCTTTTTTTTCCTCAAGCCTGATGGCTCATCCAACTACTGGTTTTTCTCCTTCTGTTTGGGAGGGTCAAACTTAGTCTTATTTTATTTTTCTTTCCTTTTTCATTCAAATCCTTGGTTCCTCGAGCAAACAATGCTTGATATTTTGGAGGATCTCAAGGATCCCATCTAAACAAGTTTATCATGCTCATTGGTAAGGGACTCAATGAATGCATTTAGGGTAGGAATCTTCCAATTTGGAATTGTAAGCTTTCTGGTATGGAAGGTAGATACAAACACAGAGTAGTCTGGTCCTATTTTTGAAAGGATAGAAAGAATTAGTTGATCATCTTTCTTCTCAACTTCACATTGCTTCAATTAGAGAACAAGGTGCTTAAACTAAGTGAAAATTCATTTATGGTCTCAAAATTTCCTAGATTCAGAGAGATCAGATCATTCTCCAACTGATAGTCTCTCAAATCATATTGCTCTCCAAATATTTTAGAAATTTGTTCCCACACATTTTTGGGAGTCTTCAATTCATTGAGATGGAAAATAAGATCCCTTGAAATGGAGAGGCATACTAAACCATACGCTTCATCTAGTTTCTTCCAATATTTTTCCTTCTCTATCACTGCATTTGCCTCTATCTATGTGCCCATGGTGACTCTGAAGAGTCCTTTGGAGCGCAATGATATCTCAATATCCTATTTCCACTGATAATAGTTAAAAGGAGTGAGAAGATTACTTGAGGAGGCATCCATTTTGCAGCTGTAGAGAATGCAATAGAAGTTCTTGAGATACTTGCAAACACATAAAACAAACAAAATAAGATCGAACAACCTGCAATTTTGGAGTTTCTTCACGCCTGGATAGACTTCTCTAGACAGAATCTAGAGGGAGAAAGGCTAAATTTTCAGGGCTTATGTGGAAAACTCTCCATTTCTGGTGTAGTGTTCAAATATTTTTGTGCAATTTTGCTCAATATTCATCAAAGATCCATCGAAAAATATGTAGAATAGTTTCCTTGTCCTTCCATGGCTCTCAAACCATATAAAATTGAGGTACAACAATATTATAACCAAGACAAAAGTTACTACTGATGAAACAGAACAATTTTCTCAATGAAATGCCAGAAACAATGCAAAAGACTTGTAGTTGTATATTTCTTAATCATTAATAAAAAGAATATCCTACAATGCAATACAATGGAAAGAATAGCCATGCAATTGGAATCTAAGATAGGTCATTCGGATTGGGTGCATGAGAGTGGCTTACTTGTCAGTTAAACACCACTCGGCACATCAGTTAACCACTTAACTCCAACATAATTGACTCTAACTGACTCGGAGGAAGTTTAGACTAAGTATAACTGAATAGAACTGAAATGCATGTCAGCAAGTAGGTGAGGGCACATATCTAACTTCAGTTAGGTGAGTTAAACTAAACAGAGTCACTAAAGTTAGGTGAGGGCACCTTTAACACTCCAGTTAACTACATTTAAACCAAAATTAAGCATAAATCATGGGAAAGCACCTTTATCACTTCAATTTAACTGAAAGGTAGGTGAAACAACCTCCAGTTGGATGAATGGGGCACATATGTCAAGAAGATCAACCCATTTTGCTCCCTAATTGAATGAGGAGGATCAGTTAAGATCCTTGATTGAAGGAGGAGATCTGGTTTGATGATGCAGTCACATGTTTGAGTCAAAATATAGGATAAGTATTAAATTAGGCCAAAATAAGCCAAATATTGATGTGTGGTTGGAAAAATGACTCCAACATTTGGAGTCCCCTGGGACTAGTCCAATCCTTAGTTGTTTATAGAGAGAAAACCAAAGAAGGCCCCACAAGGCCACCAATTGAGACTTAGTATTGGACCTTGTTCCCACATCCATCCTTAGACTATAAAGATAATTCCTTTTTAGCTTAATAACCATCACTGAAACACAACAACCATTTTGTTATGCCCCATCAAAGGATCCACTCACCAAGGGTCTATCACATAATAGAGACTGAATGAATCTGGTAGTGATTGGAGTGGATCCACATCCAAAATCCTTGAGTTTTGTCAAGATTTTAATGCACACCAATTCTTCCCTTAAATTGAAGTGTTGAAAGATAGCCAGATTTTAGGCATGCCAATTCTCCCAAACAGTGGCCAAGGGAGTGTCCATAAGTGAAGGGAAATAATCCTTCCATCTAAGGATATTATCCTTTAAGTCAATCGCTCCCAAATGAACGATAAATGAAAATATTCCACGAGCATATGCCTGAAACTCATGGTAAATGAATAGTCCCCAAACAAGTGTTCCACTATTTCAAAATTAGCATGACATAGGATGCATATACCAGGCCCAACAAAACCTCTGGATTGTAGCATATCCCATGTAAAAATATTTTTGGCTAGGCTAGCCAACTGAAACACTATATCTTAACAAGGAGATTACCATTCCATATCCAAGTGTGCCACCAGGGAATAAACTAGGGACCTTGTATTTCAACAAGTAATTCATAATCCAATGAAGTGGTCACATCTCCCAACTTTTTGTTCCTACACCAAGCGATACAGTCGCTACTATCCAACAAATTGATGCTAGCCATTATAATATTTGAAACATAGCTCTCTCATTCCAATGCCCAGTCACCAAATAAGTGTAACTCTTGTAGAGTGAGCCACCAAATATCTGAAGGTCATATCACCTTGGCCACCTTCTTTATGACGAAAAAGGTTTCTATGTTGTAGATATCTAACCAGACCCTCAAACAATGTAGCATCACCCGACGTTCCAACAATGGGATCAATCCGGACTAACACCTATACACCTCTACCAACCATCCATCCGATATCATGTGCAAGGAATGGTGGGGTTTGTGAAATACTTCTCCAAATCTTAGATGTTGTAGGGGAAGCACCAAACCTGTATCTCAGCTAGATGGAAAGTAGAGTTTTTTTTTAAATATTTAGTACTGATAAATTTTCCCCACAAACCGTTTTTTAGAGAGACTATGCCAAAATATTTTGGCACAAAGACCCAAATTAAATAAATGGAGGTTTTTGATCCCCCAACCCCCATGTTATTTGGGTCTAGAGATAGTCTCCCAAGTAGTCTGATTGAACTTGAATGATTTCTTTTTTCTTTCCCAGAGGAAGTGAAAGATCATATTCCTCATAGCATCAATAATACCTTTTAGGACTTTAAAAAGGGAGAATAAAAAAACTAGAATGCCTTGTAGGACTGCAGTAATAAGGACCAAACTTCCCCCAACAAACAACCAACGTGAAGTCCACTTTTCCACCTTCCAACTAAGCTTTTTTAAGATCCAGGCCCAGTCCACCTTTTTATAAGCATTTGGTTTCAAGTAAAAGCCTAAGTATTTGATACCCGAATCCGAGAATTCCAATTTATAAGGAAAAATATTAGTAATAGAGTCGGTAATCAAATGATCATGACAAGTAAAAGAGAAACTAGATTTATGAGGGTTGATATTCATACCAGAAGCCCCATAAACAATGTCAATGATATCCTTCAGATGTTGTCATCTCACTAAATTGTTGTCACCAAATATTAGGACATCATCAACATAGAGAAGGTGAGTAATAAAAAGAGTTCTAGTCACCGTGATCCTTGTGAAAATACCTTTTTCCTTGGAATCGATGATCAACTGACTCAACCCTTCAATTTCCAGAATGAAAAGATAGGGTGATAGAGGAAACCCTTTCCTGATGCCTCTATTTCCTTTGAAAAAAGTAGAAGGTGACCCATTGACTCATATAGTAAAGATGAACATGGATATGTAGTACATGATCCAATTGGTTAAATCAACAGAGATTCCAATATGCAAGAGAATAATCCATATAAAAGACCAACCGAGTCGATCATAGGCCTTTTCCAGGTCTAGTTTTAAGATAAAGGTATTGAGCCTTTTTTGTTTCATCGAATGTAAACATTCTTGTGCTGTACACATAAAATCTAGAATCTGTCTGTTAGGGAGGAAGCCATATTTCTCATTTAAGATATGAAAATCAATCTGAGGTTTGGTCTTGTCAACTATAATCTTGGTGATAATCTTATAAAGTAAATTACACAGAGAGAAAGGTCTATAATCATTAAATGATATTGTTCTGTCCTTCTTAGGTATTAGCATGATAAAAGTGGTATTTAGGAACTCGAGAACCAAACCCTGGCGATGGGTGAAGTCGATAGCCTCAGTGAGTTCGTCACCCAACAATTCATAAAAATGCAAGAAGAATTCAATAGTCCAGCCGTCGAGGATTGTACTTTTGTCCAAAACAAATCCCTTGAGAATCTTGAGGATTTCCTCCAACATTATATCCCTGCCAATGTCCTCACAGTATTTATCATCGAAAAACCAAGGAAAAATCTTGGTAATATTCAGTTGATCGACAATATCGGTGGTGTGCTCATCTATATACACTTTCTAGAAAAGAGTCCTAGCCGCTTGTTTGAGAGATCTATCATCACAAATAACCGCGTCCCCTTCAACCTCCAAATCCCAGATAGCATTATGAAGTCTTCTATTATTAGCAAAATTGTGAAATATTTTGTTATTTCCATCCCTCGCCTTAATCCAAGTAGTGTGGCTCTTCTAAAGGACTGTTTCTTCCTTCTGTAGGAGGAGATGTTGTTTTTTACAAGACAAAGAGTGAAACCTAGCAATGGTTAAATCACTGAAATTGCTCTCAAGGATCATCTCATATACCAGTTGAATATCCTCATCAATATTCGTCAGTACCTGAGCATTCTCTAGTTTCTTCTGTCTCATTATTTTTATGAATCAATCTCATGTTTTGTTGGCAATTATCATGGAAGAGCATACTTATGAGTTGGTACTTAATAGTTGTTGATTATCTAAGTCTATTTCTATGTTTAGAGTTATTAGTTAGATAGATTTTTTCGTGAATATTATGCTTGATGTAGTCCGCATGATACATGTTTTATGCAGTCATTTTTTTAATTTTATCGATAATATTTTTATATTTCTTATTTATTTATGTCTATTTTGAACTTAATGAAATTTAAATTTTTTTATATTTTTATTTTATTTATATTATTATATTTGTATTTATTATGGAGTAATTGAAATTTAAAGTTGTGAGTTATTTTTTTCATTTTATATATAAACCATTTTTATATCTTAATAATGTTTATTTTATATTTTAAAATTATGATATTTCATTTTGATTTTAAAAATATGATATTATGTTTTAATTTGGAATCGTATGTAAAACCAAAGTCATATAGTAATAATGTTTTTGAGATTTTACTTGTAGTAACTAATTTGTTTCTACTTAACTTAAGAGCAGCATGTAGAAACCCCTTAATAGCTCAACAGTGAACAATCCAACAATAATATTCTCAAGAGAAGCATGTAAAAAACCATTAATATCTCAACGGTGAACAAGCCAATAATAATATTCTCACAATTTGTCTCTAGTTATCATACTCAAGAAAAGGATAAGTATTTGAAGGTACTTGATCTATGATCACATCAGAATTATATNCGTAAAATTCCATTAGTATTTTTTTTAAACTACAATATTTCCTAAGGTGAAAGAACTTAAACCCCGAGTCTTTATTTTCAAATATTGTGATTCAACAAAGACGATATTTCTTTTTGGTACATACGATTTACAAATATGACTATGGAGTTAACTCGTGACTTACTTAGCTTCTATGCTAACCGCCTTCTTTTTTAAACGCAGGTGATGAAAAGTATTGAGGTTAAAGGACATTAAAGTATTACTTCTTAAGGTTTAATATACTCCAATATTCAACATTTGAACAAGATGGTGTAATTTGTTAACAAAACATCTTATGGTAATTCAAAGTTGAAACAAGTTCTTAAGCCTTAATGAAATGAATAAACTAATGTCATTGGATCCCACCTCATGAACCTCGGGTGTATATTGTGCACAATACATCTTATGGTAAATTTAATTGTTCATGTTACAAGTCCCAAGGAGGAAAATTCCTTACATCTGGCATTATTTACCCTTTTTAGGACAGGGTTGAGGTTTATCTTCTCCCTCCGTTGGTTTTTACTTGCTATCGAGTTGTTCGATAGAACTGAGATATTTGTTCGACTCTCATGGCATTGATTGCACTAGTTTTTTTAAATACTGTAGCTTCACTTCATGTGAAAATCGACAGAGATTAGCTCTAGTTCAATTAGAGAATCATCCAGGTTTAACCAGCGTTATGTTTTCATCAACAGTATTGTACATTACCATCTATGCATATGTGGTGTTATGTTTATGAATGAATTTGGAAAAGGTTTCAAGTACAGGAGGCTATAGTTAATCTTTATACCTCTAGATGCATTACAACAAAGAATTTGGAATTTTCTGTCACATATCTAGGTTTTGAATCTCCTGAAATTCACATTACATGTATTAAAATTTGTAATATTTTCACAGTTTATGGTTTGGTTTCCAGCAATCATATTTACCCATTAACTAGTTTATTTTGTGTCGTGGATTCCTATTGGACCCAGTAGCAAGACATCACCCAATTGGACCTTCACCTGCAATTTTGTTTGTAAGTCCTTGTTCACTATTCAGTCATGTATGTAAGAGATCGAGTAGAAGAAATTACAAGGGATTCATTGGTGTCGCCAGTATCCAAATATGAATCAAAATAGTGGGGTTTGGTTTGGCTCATCTTTCCATAACATTTTTTAAACTTGAGAGTTGGGGTTTTAGGTTTGTTTAACCTACAGGAAATCATTTCTGAGGCGAATAATAACATTCCACCTTGTTAATGTTGGGGGTTTTTAACTCCTTCTTTTATAATGAAATATACAATGGGTATGTAAATCTTTTGGTTATCTTTTCTAGTTTCCTTACTTGTTTGATTATATTGGGAAAAAACCTTTATTTAAAGATACTTGAATGTGTATTCTACTTCATTATGGCTTCGACTTGCATGGTTAGTATCAATATTTTGACTAAAATAATCGTCCTACTTGTATGATGTTATTGTTGTTTACTTTTAACTTAAAATTAGTAGAATTATTCCCATCTATCATTTTCTGTATAAAATGTAATACATATATTTGCCTAGGGTTTAGTCTTTCAGTGAATATTTACACTTGTATTCAATTATATATCTATGTAAAAGGAATAGTACATTGGCTTGCCTCGGGTTTTGTTTCCTTTCAAGAACTATGGTCTTACTCATAACTGAATATGTAATTATTGATACATTTACTCTTTTATTCACTATCTAATCTTATTTTTAGAGAAATAATAATCATCCCCAATCTTTAACTAGTTTAATCATTCCAATAATTTATACAGATACACTGTAAATAAATGAGTAAAATTTTCAGCATTGCCTTCCATGTTATTTGTACAAAAATAAATCAAAACATAACTTATATTCATAACATACAAGGTTTAGTTTACTAGTAAACATATCTGGCTCTAATCTGGAAATCAAAAGTTAACCACCACGCACCACCAAACCTTAGGAACCTCGAAAATTTGTTGTATGCAAGAGTTTCACCCCCTTTCCCATAACCCTGAGTTTAAATCTCACTTCCTACAGCTCCAAGTTGCCACCAGGTAAAATAGAGAGAGTTAATTATTCTAGAACTTAGCACCTTAACATGCTCATTGGCAGTTCTATTTCAGATCCTAACATCTATCAGATGCTCTCTAGTAACTCTGTGTTATTTCACATAAATCACTTAGAGCCTACACCCAATGGTGATCTCTGAAAGCTTTCTTTTCCTTTCTTTCTTTTTTCTAAATGTTATTTTTTTCTTCCTTGCCTAGTACTTTTAATAGCTAATAATTATCTCTCTCTATTACTAGCCACTTATCTTCATAAATATGGTTGAGGGTTTAGTTACTGCTCTAAACTCAAGCTTCTATCAATTAATTGCATGACTGCTTATCTTCCATATCCATATTTTTACAAAAGAAATAAACTTCTATAAATTATTAATTTATGTTACATGAGTAAAAAATTAATTGAAAATAGTTTTAAATGTTACGAGAGGGTATTACAATCCTCCCCTCCTAAATTTTTGTCACCATCCTTGGTGACTATTCAATTTTATTATAGTCTTGAAATAAAAAAGGATAAGATTCTTTCATAACATTCTCTCTTTCCCAGATAGCTTCCTCTGGGGTGTAATTTTTCTATTGAACTTTAACTTGCGTGATAGTTTTCTTTTGAAGCACCACCTCTCTCGTCTCTATAATGTACATTGGTTTTGCAGGAAAGTCTCCCTATGATTCCACCTATACATTATTCCAATCAATAATATGATATTGAACAAACGATATATTTTTTTAATAAATAAACATGGGAAACATCATGAATTCTTATGTATGGAGGTAGAGCCAATTGATATGCTACATGCCCTATTCTAGCCAATATTTCAAAGGTCCCATATATCTAGGTGGAAGTTTGGAATATAATCATGTTCTTAGCATAATTTTATTTAGCTTGACTCTTATAAATACACGTTCCCCTACATTGTATTATTTAGTTGTTTTCTTCCTATCTACATAACTTTTTTGCATGTCTTGTGTTGCTTTTAAATTTTGTTTTATTTATCATACCATTGTCTCCATCTGTGCCAACACATTTGGTACTAAAACCATTATGTCTTCAATTTTACCCCAAATCAAGGGTACTGTACACCTTATGTCATAAAACACTTTAAAAGGACTCATCTTGAGGGAAACTTGATAATTATTATTATACACAAATCCTACTAAATAAGTATAGTCCTCCCATTTACCTGGTTGATTCATTACATACATCCTTAGCATATATTCTAATATCATATTTACTCATTCTGTATGTCCGTGTGTTTGAGGATGATAGGATGTACTGAATTTATCTTTGTATCCATACCTTTAAATATTGATGTCCATAAATTTGAGGTAAATTTTGCATCTCGATCAATGATAACTATTTTTGTTATTCCATGAAGTCTAAAAATATCTTTCATGAATATATCAACAATGTTTATGGATTTATAAGTTGATTTTACGAGTATAAAATGTGTTGATTTACTTAACTTATCTACTACAACCATAAAAAAGTTGTTTTGCTTCTTTGTTTTGGATAGCCCAATTATGAAATCCATGGTTATAGTTTCCCATTTCCATTCAGGAATGGGTATAGGCTACAATAATCCAGCTAGATGTTGGTTAAAATGTTTAACTTGTTGACATGTAAAGCACCTAGCAACATATTCAATTGCTTCCTTCTTCATATTTGGATAGTCAAAATATTTTTTTAAGGTTGTTATAAAATTCTTATATCTAGGGTGTCTTACATAAGGATTATCATGTAATTCCATGAAAATTATATGTTTTATGTTATTCTGATTAGGTACATAAATTTGGTTTTTGAAGCACATATATCCTTCTGTATTAATCTAATATGCACTATCCTCGGTATTATCAGATCTATGGGTACATTCTTCCATAAAATTCGTATACTCAGGATCACTTCTGATATTGTTTTCAACAGATTTTTAAATTCCGACTCATATCCACTAATTAATACAATATGAAATTCATGTTGTTGTCAATTCACTGCATCTGCTACTATGTTTTCTTTTATTTTTATATGTCTAATTTCAAACTCATACTCGATCAGAAATGAAAGTCATCTGGATTGACATGCATTCAATGTTTTCTGATCAAACATGTATTTTAACCTGGTATTATTGGTTAGCAACATAAATTTCTTTCCCACCAAATAATGTCACCAAATTTTAAGGGAATGGATGATAGCTATCAATTCCATGTCGCACCACATAATTTTTTTCATGATCCTTCAAGTTTCTAGTATCATAGCAGATTACATGACCCTTTTGAGTTAAAACCCCTCCCAAACTATATTTATTTGCATCAGTGCACACTACAAAATATTTATTTGGGTCAGCAATTGTTAATATAGGTGTTGTTGACAGTAAATGTTTCAATTTATCAAATCTATCTTGGAATTGTTTCCTCCATACAAATTGAACACTTTTCTTTTGAAGGCTTGTCACTG
>LPNX010452888.1:50701-67717 GCA_001517045.1 Pseudotsuga menziesii
ATGACCTAAGGTCAATTTTTGAGAATATTTTGGCTCCATCGATCTCATCAAACAGATCGTCGATTCTAGGTAATGGGTATTCATTTTTAATTGTCATTTTGTTTAATTGTCTGTAATATATGCACATTTTGAAAGTGTCATCTTTCAATTTAATAAACAAAACAGGTGCTCCCCAGATTTGTCAGTTCTGGAATACTCATTAGGTAAGGAGATCATGATATAGGTGTCGATCCTGGCATTAAATCTAAAGTAAAGTCTAAATATCTCTTAGGATGAAATATCGAGAATCTCATTAGGAAACACATCTTGAAATTCCTTAAGGATAGATATTTGTTCCATTGTTTTTTTTGGCTTTTCAGGTTCAATTTCCTTAATTTTAATGGCATAAAGTTGACATACCTTCCTAATACACTTTTTGAGTTGTACCGCTGATATTTTTCATATGGATATAGGTCTGTAAATTCCCTTTATAGTATCATACTTGCCTTCCTCATCAACACAATCAAATATTGTATGCAAATAATTTATAATGGTTTTGTGAGATTCTAGCCAATCCATACTTATTAGAATGCCATATGATCCTAAAGGAAGTGTATTTAAGTTGACCGATGTGTCCATTTCATTAAAACTCAGCCTACAATATTTTACCAATTATGTAACTTTCCTCTTTAATCCTGCTGCCAACTATACCAACCATGCATTTTTTTGCTTTTCCTTTAAAAGTTTACATTTCTCAACTACTCTTGGTGCAATGTAACTTAAACTAGCTCCTGAATCAATAAGAATGGAAACATGTGTATTCAATATTTTACCTTCTACATCCAATATAGTAGATTGATGATATTCATGTCGGTATTCCAAAGAAGCATTAATTATGGGTATATTATTGGTTATGTCATTGACTATAGAAGCTTCTTGCAGCCTGTTTAAGGGAGCCATTTTCCTATTAGGATTGTGAGGGCAATTTCTGTACAGATGAAGTCCATTACAACCCCAACATTTGATTTCCTTCATGTTATTATTCCATCCACTATTGAGAGTCCTTGTACCTTTTGTTCCATTGTTTACGATTGAACCTGGCCTGTTATAAATGTTGTCCATATGGATTCTTATTCCTTTCCTAAAAGGAGAAGGTTTATATCCTTTCCTGGGTTGATCCATCTTTTTATTCTTCTTGTTTTTTCCAATTTCTTCTTAATTCAAATCTTTGTTTAAATAAAAGATAGCAAAGTTTAGCTTTCCTAATTGCTTCATCCATAGTCTTATGCATGTCAAATTCAATTTTATCTTTATAATTTGGAGGTAAACAACTGATAAACCTATAGACCTTAGATTTTTCATCCTTTAAATAAGGTAAATAACATTGTGAATTTACAAACTTAATTACAAATTCCTCCATAGTTAGCTGCCCCAATCTTAAATCGTTAAGCTCTTTGGATTTCTCGTCATAATATCGTTCTAACATGCATTTTTTCTTAAACATTTTTTTAAAATTTACAGCTTAACTATTTACTGCATATATTGTTTACACTTTCGGCTTCCTGCCACTAAAGGGTAGCTTTCCCGCTCAACTAAAAAATAGCTAAGAGAGCTCTCAGGTTGTCATTATATATGTAAACTTGGAAATATCGTTTTATATTTGGAAACCATGATTCAACAGCCTCTGTTACACCGAAATATTGCACTCTTGATCCATGTGTCAACCCTTTGCCTAATCCCCAAGTTTCTCTCTACTAAATTGGATTGAGATTGAGGTTTTTCCTGCCTTTTTTCCCTCTCTTGGAAGGTCAGTTCCTTTGTCCTTCATGCTAGGAGCGTCGAAGGTGTTTTCCCCTGTCATGTTAGGTGCATCGGTGCTCTGTCTCCCATTGCTAGGAGCGCCAACGACACTTTTTCCCTTCTTGCTAAGAGCACCGGTGGCATTTTGAGGGAAAAAAACAAATATTCAAGACCCTTCTCGAAGGTGGATGAGGTGGATCTCTATCCCTATTATTTAGGTGAGGTGGAATTTTGGTTCCTAACCTGTAGGGAAGATCCCTTTGATCCCTCCTCCTAGTCCTCAACCTATTCTATCCCTTTAGCCTTATAAATTGAACCCTCCCTCCATTTGGAAGGGGGGAAGGTCTATGGTGCTTTTATGCTATGGAATTTCTAGGTGGTTTACCATCTTGCTTTGGAGGCTTTGCCTTGGATGGTTGGATGGAAGATTGTAGCGTTAAGGCTAGGTTGTGATGTTTTTTCTCATTGTAATTCTATGTATCTCCCTGACTACATTAATAAAAATCTCTTTCCATAAACATTGTTGTTGTTGATGATGTTTATAGCTTTCTTACTTAACTGTTAGCTTAGATCAATTATATGTTTGGATACACATATGCTGTTTGCTTTTTTCCACATGCTTTACAGGGTTTTGTAGCTATAGATCTGAATATTTTGGAGCTTGGATCAACAGAGAGAAGAGGATATGTGAATATCAGGTAAGTGATCTATCTGTGTCTTTGCATTTCTTATTGATATAGGAAAGTAGATTGTATTCTGTATTTGATTTGTTCTATATCCACTTGGACTAGGGAGATCTGGCTTGATCCCTGGTAGAGTCACCAAATTTGTTATCGGATAAATATACTCAATCGTAGGTTGAGGATTAGGAGGAGGTATCAAAGGGATCTTCCTATAGGTTAGGAACGGAAATGCCACCTCACCTAAATAAGAGGGATAGAGCTCCACCTCATCCACCTTCGAGAAGGGTCTCGAATCTTTGTTTTCTACCCTCAAAAAGCCATCAGCGCTCTTACCAGGAAGGGAAAAAGCACCATCGGTGCTCCTAGCAATGGGAGATAGAACCCCGATGCACCTAACATGATAGGGGAAAACACCTTCAATGCTCCTAGCATGAAGGACAAAAGCATCGACCTTCCAAGAGAGGGAAAAAAGGAAGGAAAAACCTCAATCTCAATCCAGTTTAGCAGAGAGAAACTTGGGGATTAGGCAAAGGGTTTCCACATGTTCTTTACTACCATGTATCTGCATTGTATTGGTCGACAGCCATGCTGTGAGTCATATGAGATTTAATTCAGTGGTACTATAGCAGCTTCCAACCAACATCCTTGCCTTAGATTTCTTCACTTTGCAAAGCATTCACCTATCGCATTCCTCTTATTCTGATTGAGTAGTTCAATATGATAGGACTATCCTAGTCTTTCCCTTGTGTCAGAAGTGTGGTCTAAACATCCTGTGTCATCAGTCTCTGATCATCATGTTGATGATGGCCCGTAAACCAGTGACTCTTTGGTTAAGAGTTGAAAGGGAAAGGTTAGGTATCCTTGCTTGATATGTAAGGATATGCACTGTATTTACCTTTGTCCTCGCATGGTCAAAGCTTCAAAGTTGTTGGAAGATCTTGTTGTTCCTCAGCAGCAGCTTCCAGCTAGTTATCGTAATTTGTCCCTTGACATCTCATTGCTTGATCAAGTGGTCAATCCAAGCCCATCCTTGGTCGATCCCACTCTTTCGTTGAAGAGTGAAGTTGAAGTGGTCAATCCAAGTCCATTCTTGGTTGATCCCACTCTTCCTTTATAGATTGAAGTTAAATTGGTCGAGTCGATGTCATCCACCTGATCCCACTCTTTTGTTAGAGAGTGTTGAGACTGAAGTATTCCCTTCAACAGAGCCTTCGTCTTCTCTCTCTCTTCCAATTGAGAGTGAAAACCATCTTGCTGAAGTTTTCATTGTTAGTTCTAGTTGTTCTATGCAAGAAGAAGTTTTGTCTCTTTCGATAGAACCCTCTCCAAGTATTGAGGTTATTTCCTTTGAATGGAGTAACCTAATAGAATATCATCTTCATTCGAGTGTTCCTTTCCAAATAGCTATGCGACTTGCCGCTAAGAGTATACTCTGCACTATCATTGATAAAGGGGCTTATGTTAGCATTTTATCCTCTATTGCTTGGCAAGCCATAGGTTCTCCTCTGCTTGTGCCAGCTACCGATTAGATACTGGCTTTTAATCAAAGACCTACAGTGCCTTTAGGGATCCTTCCTCGGTTGCCTATTACTTTGGAAGGAACAACTGTCCGTATCGATGTTATGGTAGTCCAAGGTCCCTTAGATTTTAATCTGCTCCTTGGGCATGATTATGTTTACTCCATGAAAGCTGTAATGTCCACACTCTTTCGAGTGATATATTTTCCCCATGATGGGAATATTATGACTATTGATCAGCATTCCTTCATTAAACCTAATTATCGTGTGACTCCTAGTCATCAGACTTCCCTGAATGTACTGCATGTTCTTGTGGCTCTTTCCCCTTTGAGTTAGCTTCTTCCCATCATAGGTAAAATGGGGGGCTTGGCTCCAGCCTATGGATATCATACTGGAGTTAAGTCGCTAGCTTCTTATGTAAGGGGGCAACCCACCAACCTCTGGACATCATGTTAGCTTAGAACTCTTTGTGAGCATAGTTCCCTTTCTGTGTCAAGCTCATTAAAAAATGAATCAAATGCCTATGAGCATAGTTCCCTTTCTGTGTCAAGATCGTTAAAAAATGAATCAGATGCCTATGAGCATAGTTCCCATTCTGTTTCAAGCTCGTTAAAGAATGAAATAGATGTCCTCAAGCATAGTTACTTTTTGTTTCAAGCTTGTGTAAAAATGAAACAGGTTCCCTCAAGCATAGTTACTTTCTATTTCAAGCTTGTGTAAAAATGAAACAGGTCCCCACAAGCATAGTTATTTTCTATTTCAAGCTTGTATAAAAATGAAACAGGTCACTTTGAGCAGTGTTTATTCTTGGTTTCAAGCTCGTTAAAAAGTAAAACTAACCTTGAGCAGAGTTCCTTTTTCATGTCAAGCTCGTTAAAAAATGAAACGGATTCTTCCATTGTGTCAAGGCTCAATGAAGCTTGGGTGGCATTTACCCTATCTATTTATTAGTGTTAAGTTACTTGAAAGTTATACTGGGGTAAAGTACCAACCACTGGACATCATGTTGGTAAATCACCCGTCAATGGAAGCCATTTTAAGCATACTTTGTTTTAGTTTTGAGCTCGTTAAACCATGAAACTGCCTTTTGAGCATAGTTCATTTTCTATTTCAAGCTCGTTAAAAATTATAGGTTTCCTTAAGCATAGTTTACCTTTTGGTTTCAAGCTTGCATAAAAATGAAACCATGTTTTGAGCATAGTTCTTATTTTGTTCCAATCTCATTAAAATATGAAGCAGATACTTTGAGCATTCTTTCAACTGATCTTCGAGCTCGTTTAAAACAGTAAGATGGTGTTGAGCTTACTTTTCATTTTTTGTGCTCTAGTTAAAACATGAAAACTGGTTTGAGCTTACTTTATTGCTTTTTCATGCTCTGGTTTAAACATGAAAAAGGTTCCGACTGCCTTTTATACCTTTAGCGTGCTCGTTAAAAACTCAGTGAAGATGTATCGAGTATATTTTTACTGTTTTTCAGACTCGTAAAAATTGGATTATGAAAAAAGAACTTGTTCTAGAGTTATATTTAAGCTATTTTCAGTCTCCTTAAAAACATAAAAATATTGCCAACCGAACTTGTTGCGTTCACGCTTGTAAAAGAATAAAAACGGTCGACTAGTCAGGGGTAGGTTATCTCTTTTTTAGACTGACTAGCCTTATTTATGAAAAAGGACCTTTTGGAGTTTTCTTAGTCATTTCAGACTCTCTAAACATGAAAAGACAAATGAGTTTGCTTTCATCAGACTTGTAAAATTAAACGATGAAAGACCCTTTTCTGGGAATGAACCCATCCTTTCTCAGGTTCGTAAAACATATGAGATTGGACTCCTCCAAAGGACAAGCTATATCGAGTGTTTCTTACCCTTTTCCAGCTCGTTAAAAAGCAAAGAGGTACTCATCAATCATGATGTGGAAATTAAGGAAAGAGTTTGTATTTTTTTATGGCAGTACATAGTCACTCTTGAAGATGGCACTCACTTGTATATTCATTTCAAAACTTGGGTAATCCGTTTGTCATCAATTCCTACTAATTCCTAGAGTATTCTTACCTCCTTTGAGTTGTTCAAGAATACTCCCACCATCAGTTGCATTGGGGGATTGGTATCATTCTCATGTCAAGGCTTCCAAATCATGCCATGCCCATGTTCAAGAGAAGTCTGGTCATCTTTTCACTATTGTAGTCAGTTTACCTTCTATCATGTTGGTCATCCCTGAGTCAGTCTTGTACGTGACTCTACTTTCCGGTTTACTCGAAAACATATTTGATTGTGTTTCGTGTCGATGATGGGGGATTCATCATGGCCCTCCTTCGACGAGTCTATTCCCGTCGACTTCAACTCATTATCCAGAAATTAGACTTAGAAACCAAGTCAAGTACCTTGGGCCTGCATGCCTTAATGGCAGGTTACCTTGCTTTCAACATGAGTTTACATCATTGATTCTTGATTGGAAGATCTCATCGAGTGTTCGACTCCAAGTCCTTTATTCACATTCAATGGTATGTATTGAGATACCTTGGGAATCATTGACATGAATGGTGATTTCCCTCGCACTTGTTAACAGTTTACATCATTGACTAGTAATAAAGTGGTTTCTACCATGTTTGACATCAAGGCATTGTAATCACATGGTTAGATTTGTATCATTACGGGTTCGACTTAAAGACCCTGGGTTGTCATATATCTTCACCCAGGTTGCGATGGAGCTTGTTTTGAATCATATTACATGGATCCACTTTTGTATTGGTCGTGGCTATGTTATCATCTCATCATGGATCTATGCTCAGTGTCTAGTAGCCATGATCATGTTTATTCAGTCTCTACTACCATGGATCTACATTGTATTAGTCAGCATCCATGTTATGAGTCATATGAGATTTGAGTCAGTGGTACTGCAGCAGCTTCCAACCAACATCCTTTCCTTAAATTTCTTCACTTTGTAAATCATTCACCTATCGCATTCCTCTAACTTCATCCTTTGGGGGGCATTATGTTACACCAAAATCTTGCACTCTTGATCCATGTGTCAACCCTTTTCCTAATCCCCAAGTTTCTCTCTGCTAAACTGGATTGAGATTGAGGTTTTTCCTACCTTTTTTCCCTCTCTTGGAAGGTTGGTGCTTTTGTCCTTCATGCTATGAGCGTCGAAGGTGTTTTCCCATGTCATGCTAGGTTCATCGGCGCTCTGTCTCCCATTTCTAGGAGCGTTAACGGAACTTTTTCCCTTCCTACTAAGAGTGTGGTGGCATTTTGAGGGAAAAAAAGCAAATATTCGAGACCCTTATGGAAGGTGAATGAGGTGGAGCTATTATTTAGGTGAGGTGGAAATTCAATTCCTAACCTGTAGGGAAGATCCGTTTTATCCCTCCTCCTAATCCTCAACCTATTCTATCCCTTTAGCCTTATAAATTGAACCCTCTCTCCATTTGGAAGGGGGGAAGGTCTATGGTACTTTTATGCTGGTGGAATTTCTAGGTGGTTTACTATCTTTATTTGGAGGCTTTGGCTTGGATTGTTGGATGGAAGATTGCAGCATTAAGGATAGGTTGTGATGTTCTTTCTCATTGTAATTCTATGTATCTCCCTTATTACATTAATACAAATATCTTTCGATAAACATTGTTGTTGTTGATGATGTTTATAGCTTTCTTCCTTAACTGTTAGCTTAGATCAATCATATGTTTGGATATGCATATGCTGTTTGTTTGTTTCCACATGCTTTACATGGTTTTGCAATTGTAGATCTGAATATTCTAGAGTTTGGATCAACAGAGAGATGAGGATTTGTGAATATCAGGTAAGTGATCTATCTGTTTCTTTGCATTTCTGATTGATCCAAGAAAGTAGATTGTATTCTGTATTTGATTTGTTCTAGATCCACTTGGACTAGGGAGATCTGGCTTGATTCCAATTGAGTAGATTTATTCGATAATAGCCTCTTCATATTTTCCATCAAACATCAGAGGTCTCAATTTCTTAAACTCTCCTTTTAAATCCACAGGTTTTTATTTTTGTTTCTTGTAATTCATTTCATCATCTATATTTAACTCCTAAGTGCTTAAATGGAGATTATATGTGGTTTCCTCACTGATGTAAATTTTTTTATTTCCCTTCCTTTTCTTCCCAGTACTACAAGAGTTTTGTCCATCAATTTTATGTTGATCCGTTAAGCTATTTAAGATTAATTAATTTATCTCTTATTGATCTGATTTAGCATTCATCGGTCTGATATTGTCCACCTTAAGACTGTCTAAATCATCCTTCAAATTTCTCATAGTTTCTAACATTTCTGATTGTATCTTAGTGTTACGTTTTGCCTCAAGTTATACATAGAGACTTTCATTTTCTAGTACTGGCATACCCTTAGGTACTAGTTCTTCTTCCATTATTTGTCTATTGGTAGGGGTTTGGGTACGTGAGTTGCGCAACACCGCGGAGGCTGTGCAAGATCACACGACACAATGTAGGACCAAATCAATGCAATATACAGATGAATAACTGTTTTTGGAATTTATTATGCAATTTTGTACCATTTGACCACATTTTGTGAATATAGGTCACTAGTTTGTTAGATGTTAGTTAGAAGCGGACCTTGGATGTAAAGGCACAAGCCTATATATAGAGTTAGAATTGCAATTGTAAAGGGGGATCATGGAAATCATTGAGGTGAAATATCAATCGATCAATCCATTTTGTGATCTGATTGTGATATTGTTGCTTCATTTTGTTCTTGAGAAGTTTTTGCTCTGTTTGTGTCGACCAACTCTTGAATCTTGGGTTATGATCAGTCTCTTGCTTTGGATAAGTATTGTATGATTTGGATCGGCTGCACAGAAGTGATATGATATGACAGATGTTTCCTTAAATTGATCTTGTCTCTTATTTCTTTCCTGTCTTTATTTGTTGCGATGTCAATGATGGATGTTTACTGAATCTATTGTATGAATGAATGAAACCGTTGTGATGAATAAGTGAATGATGCGATCTATTAGTGATCTGTTAGTTATGTTGATAGATCTATGATGAATGATGCAATTCTGATTAACTATCTCCGAAGTATCTGATGATTATGTTGTTGAGTTGTTGATGCCCTATCCTTCCTTCTTACTACCGAAAACTTGGTTCTGACAACTCTCCCTCTACATCTTGGGTGAGACTTCATCCACTCTACAGGTGTTGCTGGGCAGGGTCAAACCTGTCTGGGCCAGTGCTCAGGGAGATTACGCTGGTTGGGCATTGACAGAGTGGGAACCCCTATCGACAAGGCTTTGTTGGTGGGTTCCACTAACAAATGGTTCCGTTGCTAGGACCTCGTTGCAATTGAAGGGAGGATATGTTGTGGCATCCAACTAAACCGAAGATTGAAGATTGGTTCGATCTAAAGCTACAAGAGTTTGCTGAAATAAAGAATCAAAATTCAAAGTTGTCGACAACCGATTGGCTAGCCAGATATATCCACGACAGTGCTCGTGAATGGTTCTTCTGTGAAATTCCTATCATATTGTATGAGTGGATAGCACAATTCACTTATAATAAGAACAACCATCAAGGAGGGGAACCTACATCCTAGACCAATGAACTGACACAGGAATTTTGAGAAACTGACAATAAAGCATTGCGAGCTGTCAAAGTATGGCTGGATATTATTCTTGAAGGATACATCACTGAGTTTGCAGTCGATACCAATAAATCATACAGTGAAGTAGAAAGAGAGTTATTCAATGGACCATAAGGTAGGTTCTTGCTGTCTCTACAATTATCTATTAATATGCTTGTCTGCGAGAAGGGTATTCTAAAAATGCACCTCGAGTAGTGGAACTCTGGTATGCAGAGGCTCTGGACACTACGATGAAAGGGGGGAGGAAAATGGTAAGATAAGGGGTAGATGGGTATGATTTCTGATGAAACTGTGAGGGTCCCTGAGGAAACAAGTGGTTGTACAAGGGGAGGAGCAATTATTCAACAAGAGAAGAGGAAGAGGACAGGGGAAGGTCCTACTGTGATTGAGACGCAAGGCCATAAAGAACAACCACACGAGACGAAGCGACCCTATAGTGATGAAAAGGATGAATGGACCCAGGTTATGCCCAAGGTAGCAGTAGGCTCGAACCCTAGTAGTAACGTGTCCACACCTCCGCACACTACCCCACCAATAGGTAGAAAATCACATTCTACGTCGACTTGTATGATGTGCCAGCAGTAGTCTAGTAGTAGAGCACCATTTGGAGGAAGAAGGCATAGAATGGTAGGTGACGAGATGAAGCTACCAATATTCCATGGAAATGGCACTAATGATCCAGAGTAGTACTGGTTCTTATGGGAAGAAGTCTAGAATTCCAGATAGATCATGGATGATGATATCAAGAAAAGCTAGTTGGAGACCACCCTCAGGGGTCATGCGCTTGGCTGGTACATGAGATTCATGCAAGTTCCTCAGGGAACCGTGGAAGAAACACTGAATGAGATCCGAGAAGGACTATTCAAGGAATTTAAGAAACATAAATCTGAGGCCCGGTTTATTACAGAACTCAAGGAGATCAAGCAGTTCCCGAATGAAATTGTTTGGGATTTTGACCAACAGTTTAAGACATTGATGGCCTAGGTCAACTTCAAAATGAGCGATGTTCAGCATAAGGAGTGGTTCATTTCTACGCCGGTCTCGAACATCAGAAAACCACTAATGTAGAAAAATATTACAACACAGAGCGAGGATATGGATATCGCGATGAAGTTAGAATCTTCTCCTATTGGGGAGATTACAGTCGACATAAACCAGATTCAGGAATAGCTAGAAATTTGACACTCCAACTACAAAATATCAAGCAGATGAAAGAAGAACATGATGACCTTTGGTGCACATGGTGTCATGTAGGCGGACACACCAAGGACACATGCCTGACTTTCCAAAATTATTTTCTCTCAGGTTCATCGAACCCCTTGAGTTGCGCTGGTCTACCATGGTGTCGCGTATGTCAGGTATATGGGCATTGACAGAAAAACTGTAGCTACATGCAGAATATGGTTACAAAGGTAGAAAGTTTGTATTGCTCCTTTTGTCGCTCAGTGGGGCACGAGGATAAATATTGCCGAGCTTATGACTTATTTCAAGAGAAAACATATGATTCATACTTTGTTAAGGGCGAGGATCCCCGCACAATCCACCAGTCGCAGCCTCAGCCGCAAATGGTATCGCCAACATACCAGGTGCAGTATACACCACCTCCATAAATGCAATTTATTCAGTCACAATCGCAGCCACAGTTCGCACCACAGCCATAGTTTGTAGTACAACCAAAATTCGCACCACGACCACAATACAATCAATTGTCGATCACACAGCTTCAACCACTGAATGTTCAAGCAGCGCACTACGTTCAACAGCAACTGAATCCCCCACAGTAGCTATCCCAACCACAATATCAACAAGCAGCTCAACCACTGTACCAGCGGTAAAAAGGATTCCAAGGAGGATTTAGGGGACGAGGAGGAGGCTGAGAATCAATCCAGTATTACACCTGTGGAGTCTTTGGACACTACTAGAGAGAGTGTCCTCATGCACAGTGTACATACTACACAAAAAGCGAGCATAATGTTGAAAATTTCCCTAAATTGATTGTGAAGTGGCATGCCGAAAACATCCCTCAATTGCAAAACCAGTTCCAAAACCAAAACCAACTGCAAAACTAGCAGTCATTGTAGAATCAGACTCAGATCCTACTACAGACTCAAATTCATCCTATGAACCCATGGTGACTCAAAATCCACCACTAAACCAAGCTCAGAACTAGAATCAAGAACAACGGTTGCGACGATTCTAGCAGAACCCAAAACCTAGGCTGTCGACTTTGATGCCATCACTCATGCAGGTGCAACAACCGGAGAAGATGGACCCCATCAACAAGTTTGGTTTACTGGGAAGAAAAAAGCAACATTTTATATTGCAACAGATAAAGATACCTTCTTTGATTCCAAGCATGCAATCAGGATAAATCCGGGTAAGTCACCTATTGTTTAAATTCCATCTGTTTTTGATCCTTCTATAGAGGTAGGAGCATCACGACAACATGGTACCTTGCAACAGTTTTTTGACAAATGTCTGTTGTTGGCTAGAGATCCTGAGGATCTCACTGATATTGAGAATTTGTTATACCACTAGAACAGGATTTCGAAGGATTCCGTAGTGAATTCCCTCCAGAAGAGAAAGATAGGAAAAGAGATGAGAATGAACATCCAAATCGGGGACTATGAAGTTGATTCATTTATTTTGGATCTTGGGTCAGATGTGAATATTTTGACCAAGCAGACTTGTAAGCTGATGGGAAATCCAACGTTGGGATGGTCCCCTATGCAACTACGTCTAGCAAATCATGCCAAATTTCAGCCTATTGATCGTGTCTCTGACCTGGTCGTTGATGTTGAAGGTATGAAGACATATGTCGATTTTGATGTTATTGAAGTAGTTGATGGTGGAGTCTCTTATCCCATGCTGCTGGGGATTGGATGGGCCAATGATAGCATGGTAGTTATCAATTTCAAGAAGCAGGTTATGAAATTTGAAAACCAAGATATGAGGATCATTTCTCCCATGGACCCTCATGAAGGAAGCCGATATATTGAACCTGTCAAGGATGAAGTGGGTAGAGGTTGGGATCATGCCTACAATATCTCCAAATACTATATCCACCCTATCACTGATGAAGAACTCGGATGGAACAGTGCTAGCTCTGCGCCATCGGATTTTGATGATGCTTTAGAAAATTGGAAAAATCAACTGCATGAGGTGTATTTTAGAAAGTGTGGACTGGTCATGCAATCCCTACGTCATGTTGCAACTGAGATTATCAAGTTGCCAATATATGTGCGAGAGTTGTGTGGATTCCTTGAATAATTTGAATAAAAAATGTTTGAACCACAGAGGTTGATGGCACTGGAAGAAGAATTAAAAGCCACCCCGACACGTTGGTGGGAAACTCACAAGCATACAATCCATGAATGGGCACAGCTTCGATGATTTATGATGGTGCACTTTGGTGATTCAGAGATCTATCACGCTGGGAGATATGATGGGCATAATGACCCCACCAGTCATTTGATGGATTGTGAGGCCTTATGGGCATCGTGACCCAAGGATGAGTGGGTCCATGATTTTGTTCATACTTTGGACAAGATGCCTAGATCTTGGTATGTAGTGACAGAACTGCACAGAACCATAACTACCTAGGAGGAGCTGTCAGTTTACTTTGCGCATACTTTCAGTTTCTAGGATGCTAACCTTGAGGTCCACAACGCACCCCAACTCATCTGTGATGTAGTATTGAAGGTTGTACTAGCCGCAGACCCTATAGATCTACATGCGCAGTGTCACATGCAATCCATGATGATGTGTTACAATGTATCTGGTGAACCTGAAGATGATGATGACATGCAAAATGTCAATATTCCAGAATCAGAAGGAAGTCACGATGTTGTAGCACCAAACATACCAACTGACCCCATGAGTCAACCACTGAAGATCAGAAAGGTTAACAATGGGATGGAAGAGAACCCTAAGTTTGCTAATATTGGGGACTATTTGGGATGATGAAACAATGGCATAGATCACAGATCTGCTGCACGAGTTCCAGGATCTCTTTTCAACACGGTTCTCAAAAATGAAAGGGATACTAAGGGATCTAGGGGAGATGAAAATTCCATTGAAACCAAATTCAAAACCTATGCGACAAAGACTTTATCGGCTGAACCCGCAATATAAAGAACATGTCAAGGCTGAGCTTGACTAGATGTTGGAAGCTGGAATCATTGAGCCCATCAAAGAATCAGAATCGATAAGTCCTATGGTGGTTCAGGACAAGAAGACTGGAGAGGTTTGCATTTGTGTTGACTTGAGAAAGCTGAATGATGCATGCCTACATGATCCTTTTCCAACTCCCTTTACAAATGAGGTCCTTGAAGGGGTAGGTGATCAAGAGATGTACTCCTTTGTGAATGTATTTTCAGGGTATCACCAAATCCGAATTGCATTGGAATATTGACATAAGACCACCTTTGTCATTGAATGGGGTTGTTTTGAATATACAGTCATGCCCTTTGGATTGAAGAATGTGCCAGCAATATTTTCTCGTGTGGTTGTTCCTGCGTTCAAAGATTTCATTTAGAAGTTCCTATAGGTATACATGGATGATTGGATAGTTTATGGTCTAGTTAAGGATCATTTAGTAAACCTGCGATTGATGTTGGAAAGGTGTTGACAGCATCAAATTGCATTGAATCAAAGAAGTGCATTTTTTGTGCACCATTCAAGATGTTGTTAGGGAACATAGTGTGCAAGCAAGGTCTGGTGGTCGACCCTACGAAGATCATGCTTATCATTAGTCTGTCGGCACCAACAAATGTGAAGATGCTTCGTGCGACGCTGGGACACACAGGGTACTATCGCAAGTTCATCAAAGGATACACTGCGATTACTGCCCCTATGGAGAAGTTTTTAAAGAAGGATGTTGCATTGGAGTGGAATCAAGAGTGTCAAGGAAGCTTCGACACACTAAAGTACAAGATGGCTTCGACGCCTATACTTGTATTCCTCGATTGGAGCAAGGAGTTCCATGTCCATGTCGACGCCTCTTCTATTGCACTGGGGGTAGTACTTGCGTAACCAGGTGAGGGCGACCTGGATCATCCGATCGCATTTTCCAGTAGGAATTTGTCTTTTCCTAAAAGGAATTATACAACCACTGAGATAGAGGGCTTGGCCATGGTTTATGCATTGCAAAAGTTTAGGCACTTTTTGTTGGGTGGTCACTTCAAAATGTTCACGGACCACTCCACTTTGCAATATCTGGTTAATAAGCCTGTGCTGGGGGGAAATATCTATCAATGGATGCTACTTTTTCAAGAATTCAACTTTGAGATAATTGTAAAGCTAGGACGGTTGAATGTTGGCCCTGATCATCTGTCTCACATTGAAACAAGGGAAGAAACTACCAATATTGATGATGGATTTCCTGATGTGCAGTTGTTCCGGGTAGAGATCATAGATGACCATTATGCTCCAATAATTCTATTTTTGGCCGCTAGATTTACCCCAAAGGACCTTGTGGAAATTGAACCCAAGAGATAGAACAATTACACTCACAAAATTGCTAATCAAACATGCAAAATTAACATCAAAGGAGACTGAAATTGGAGCGTAACACTAATATGTATTGAATAAGTGTACAATATCCAACCTTGTGAAGTAATAGGCTGCTGCAATATATAATTACATGAGTGATTCAAATGCATAAGGATGCCATTCGAAGAGGTAAAAAAGTAGGCTTACTAAATCTAGTCAAATCCCCCATAGGTGCATAAAGCAGTTTCCAAATCCACCAAGATGCTCACGAATTGGCTAAGTCAAGTAGGAAAGCTAATGAGGGATGGAAAGAAAACTCAGACATGATTTTATTAGGAGAAAAGGAGGAAGGATGATGTGGGAAAAAAACAAGTCAACTACACCTAGTCTAGCTTTTCCTTTTGCCTTAATTCTCAATAAAACAGGAAGCTTTTAAGAAAAAGCATATATGCGCTTTGGAGGATCTGGAATAAAGTAGACATGCTAAAATGGGTTTCCAAGAAGTTTCCGAAGTGCTCCATGACTCAATTTTGGCATGTGTTGACTTCTAGGACATGTAGAAGGCAACTAGCATAGAGTGGAATCTAGCAAACTAGGTAATAAGACAAAAATTATTTAATTAATGTATAAGGTAGGTAACTATGGGTTGATTATTCTAACAGACCTGTCGACCAATCAGAAGAAGCAATTGGTAGTGAAGGCTTTGGATTTCCAGCTGATTCCTAGGAAATTATACAAACTTGGACCAGATGAAATCTTGCGACAGTGCATCTTACTACATGAGCAAGGAACTATTCTAGCAGAAGCGCATGCATGAATTGTGGGAGGACACTATGGAGAAAGGGATACGATGCACTGGGCTATGGTGGCCTACTTTACATAATGATGTGGCATATTACGCACAGTGCTGCGATGTCTATCAGCGCATCAGCAAACCATCACGGCCAGATGAGATGCCGTGTGTGCCACATGTAACTCCACAACCTTTTGATAAATGGGATGTGGAATTTTTAGGTCCAATTAATCCACTAGGAAAGAGGAATGGTGTGCAGTACATCATTACAACAACTGACTATCTAACAAGGTGGGTGGAGGCTGCACCAGTTGCGGACTACATTGTTGCCACAGTAGCAAATTTCATATTTGAGAATATTGTGACATGGTTTGGATGTCCCAAGATATTGATGAGTGACCAGGGAAGTCACTTTATCAATTGAACGATGCAAGCACTAATCGACGAGTTGCAGGTGCAGCATAAGAAAAGCACACCATACCATCCGAAAGTGAATGGGACTATCGAGGCCTTCAAACAAAATATTGGAAACCACGCTTACAAAGGTATGTAATGCTAATTGCGATGACTGGGATTTGAAAATTCTAGCAGTACTGTGGGCATATCGCGCCACTTGTAAAAGGCTGATAGGACAGACACTGTTCAAATTGGTATATGGGAAAGAGGCAGTCATGCCTATGGAATACATTGTTACTAGTATGCGTATTGCTTCCATGACTGGCATGGATAATGCAGAAGCACTGGAGAGCACATCGTACAATTGATCCAGCTTGAAGAGGATTGCTTTATCATAGTTTTCCACTACTGCTGAGAAGAATCAACAAAAGGCGTGGCA
Source organism: Pseudotsuga menziesii (assembly GCA_001517045.1). Taxonomy (NCBI): domain Eukaryota; kingdom Viridiplantae; phylum Streptophyta; class Pinopsida; order Pinales; family Pinaceae; genus Pseudotsuga; species Pseudotsuga menziesii. The sequence goes on from LPNX010452888.1 coordinate 67,418, forward strand.
TGATCGCCACATTAAGAATAAGCAATTTACACAGGGATATTTGGTGTTGTTATAGGACAATAAGTTCATGAAGCATCCAGGTAAGTTACAAATGCACTGGTTAGGCCCATATCTTGTTCATTCAATTACTTCTAGGGGTGCAGTTTAATTACAGCAATTAGATGGTGCATTGTTGCTGAAACTTGTGAATGGTAGCCACTTGAAGCCCTATAGGACAGGGCCTGAGCTGCATGATGCTTGACGCACTACGCAAGGGTAAAAACACACACACACACACACACACACACACACATAAATATA
>LPNX010452931.1:0-10574 GCA_001517045.1 Pseudotsuga menziesii
AAGCTTGAGCAGGTTGAATGGTATTCTGATATTATTTTCTATCTTAAAAACTTAACTTGCCCAAGTCATCTTGTTGGTCATAAGAGAAGAGCCTTAAGGCTTAAAGCATCCAAGTATATCTTGATTAAAGATGGTTTAGGATGGAGGAATCCAGATGGGGTTATCCTTAGATGTGTGGATGAGAATGAATCTAAAAAACTAATGGATGACTTTCATAATGGTTTTTGTGGTGGTCACTTTGCTGCTAGAACCACCACCCACAAGATTCTTAGAGCTGGATATTATTGGCCCACCATCTTTTCTGATGTGCATCAGTTTGTGAGAAAATGTGAACCTTGTCAATTGTTCACTGGAAAACAGAAGTTAGCTGCTCTGCCCCTTCAACCAGTTGTGGTAGAAGCACCTTTTCAGCAGTGGGGTTTAGACTTCATAGGAAAGTTTAAAGATAATTCAAGTAATGGTTTTTCATGGATTATAACAGCTACAGATTACTTCACTAAATGGGTTGAAGCCATTCCCACTAAATCTGCAAATGAAAAGGTAGTCATGGATTTTCTTGAAGATAGGATAATACCAAGATTCGGAGTGCCTTCAAAGATAGTAACAGATAATGCTAAAGCCTTTTGTTCAGCTGAAATGTCTGCATTTTGTTTAAAGTATGGCATTATGTTATCTCATGCATCAGATTATTATCCTCAAGGAAATGGTCAAGCAGAATCAAGTAATAAAAATTTAGTGACCATAGTTAAGAAAATTGTTGGGGAAAACAAAAGGTCTTGGGATAGTAAAATAAAGTATGCTTTATGGGCCGATAGAATAACAAAGAAAGCATCCACAGGAAAGAGTCCTTTTGAATTAGTCTATGGTTTAGAAGCTCAGCTGCCAGTTCACCTTACCTTGCCAGTGTATCAGTTGCTCCGAGAGTTTGACATAGAAGAGTCTGCACTTCAAAGTAGAGTAAATCAGTTAGTAGAATTGGATGAAATAAGGAGAAAAGTTTATGACCAAAACTTTAAAAGTCAGGAAAAGACTAAGAAAGCCTTTGACAAGTCAGCTAGACAGAGAGACTTCAAAGTAGGGGATACAGTTGTCCTATGGGACAAAGGCAGAGAAAAGCCAGGGAAGCATGGGAAGTTTGATAGCCTATGGTTAGGCCCTTATGTGATCAGATCAGTTGCAGGACCAAATTCTTTCAACCTAAGTCACTTAGATGGTGAGCCATTGAACATTCCAAGGAATGGTCAACAGCTCAAGCTTTATTACACATAGAGTCAACATGGTGTCCAAAGGGACACCCTTTGTAACGTATCTCTAACCCTTTTCCCTTATATTTTGAAAGTTTTGTATTTTTCATTTGTTTATTGTTTACGCATATATGTATAGTAATTTCATTTATTTACATTATTTATTGTTTATTTATTGCTTTTACTAGGGGCCTTATGTTGGTTATTGGTGAGAAATTTGTGGTTGCAGGATTCTAGAGTTCTCATGTGCTCTCCGATGATCGAACACATGTCCCCAAGTTGGAGCCAGATGTTGCCTACCTATTTCGACTAGGTGGCAACTCCATGTACATGAAGTGTACATAATTGTACCTTGGAAAATCTAAGGATTTTTTCACTTCTGCAGGGCAATTGCCCCTTTGTAAAACGAAATATCCGCTCCCCTGCGTGGGAAAATTAATGTAATTATATGTACTAGTATGGGTCATATAATACGGATGCCACACCATGGAACTGGTTATTAGGGAAGTCCCCTCATCGAGTGTTTTTCACTTTCCAATTGACCTTGTTGTGTAAACGAGTTTAATCGGTTTGGTTTTCACTCAAAATCCTCCAAAGTGGTGACGGGCGTTCTACCAGTCAATTCCATGAGGTGGCTAAGGCTTCAAAGTGTGATTCATGACCATGCTAGACATTTGTCTAGAGTCTTGCGGAATTTCGTTGTCTTGGTGTATTTTTATTAATTTTTTCCAGTTAATTAATTTCACCCCTTAGTGGTTAATTAACTGAGTTTTGATGTAATAATGTAATTTCTCAAGCATGGCATTTTGTAATAGGGGCTATGAATGCAAAATAAAATTGCTATGAAACCCCCTAAGCCATTGCTTCGAGTCCCATGTCATTCTGATAAGTGGTTGAAGAGATAGACCAATTTTGGTCAGGAGGGCTCTATCTCCCCTAGGGAAATTTTTAATTTTCCTAAGTCAAAATCATATTATTTGATTTTGAAGGAAAAAATCAAATAATGCCATGGTAATTTTGTTTGGGGGTTGTTAAGCCTAGGAAAATTTATTTCATAATTTTTCCACCCCCTCATGGCCAAGATATTAATTTTTCCAATTTTATTTTTTAATTTTTCCCAAGTCAAATTGGGAAAATTTAAAAATTAAAGTGAAAAATTAAATCTATGGTAAAAATATTCTTTAGCGTAAGTTAAATGTTAAATATCATTTTTGAGAAAAGGCTATGGTCAAAGCCAAGTCTAGAAGCAAAACGTGGTGGCCAAACCCTAAGTTTAGTGGGGCGCTAATGTAAAAAACCTCTACCATTTTAGTGGGGCGTCCAAATAAAAGTGGAAAAACCTTTGCTAAAGAAGGGCGCCCATGTAAAAAATAAAAGGACCACCAAATAAGAGGTCGCCACTCTAAATATAGAGGACGCTAGCCAACATATGGGGGCGCTAGCCATTAAAGGGCGTCACTACAATTAGAGGAGGGCGGCGAAATTAAGAGGGCGCTACCATTTAAAGGGGACGTCCACCATATAGAGGAGCGCCACCCATTTTAGAAGGACGCCATTGCAAATAGAGGGCGCTATCTTTGGAGGTAGGGCGCCATATTTTGAAGTCAAAGCCAGATTTGGAGGAGGGCGCCTACTTGGGCCCACGTTTTTCTAAAAAAGGAGATCTAGGGTGAGTTTTTGGTCAATACCCTAGATCTAAGGGTGGAGATTGTTGAGACATGGATCAAGCTTCTCAGCCATTGATCAAGAATTAATCTAAGGGTTGAGATTGATTGAGAGGAATGCAAAGTCAAAAACCTAGATCTAGTGGTGGAGATTTAACCTAGATCTAGATCTAATCTTAGCCATTGATCTTCAAGGGGTTGGGGGTCTTCCTCAACTATAAAATGGGGGCCTCACTCCCTCATTTCTTATGCTCTCTCATGCTATTGTTATGCTGCCGGATTACTTCTCGACTCTTCTCTCACATTTTCTTCTTGCCATTGTAATATTCTTGCCCTAGTTGGGCCATAATACAAGTAAATGCTTTGGAGGAACTTTGGTGGCTCTTGTCTACATTTGTGCTTCTTGTGAGGTAACCTATTTTATTTTTATTTAGTTGTATTTGTATTAGCTTGGATAGTTCTCCACAAAGTATTTTGTGGAGAAACTTGTAGGTAGAAGTGTTTTTACCTACATTTGTGAGTAGATTAGTAAGACTCTACAAAGTATTTTGTAGGGTTTATTTGTTTACTCACCTCTTTGCTCATATTTTGCAGCTTCTATAAGTTTATTGCAGGGATTCAAAGCGAAGGAGTGCCCCTTCCATTGTTTTAAAAAACAGTTTTTCATTTTCGCACTTTCTGTTACAAGGGTTTTAAAACTCAGTTTTTATCACTGTATAGTGGTAAAAACCTTGGTTTTAAGGCCCTAACCCTTAGCACATTAGTATAGGCTTTTATTGCTACTGTTTTAGCATCATTTAGGTGGCTGGAAACTCAGTTTTCAGCCCCCTAAACTTCATATTTCTGTTATATGTTCACTCAGATTTTTACTGTAATATAGTGATTTTTTGGTACTAACCTTGTCTAACAAATTTTTTTTTGAGTTTTCTGTAATTTCCAGCAAGTAAAGCTTGCTGGTTTTTGACAGGTTGTGCATAAGTAAAGGAGAGTTGCTGCCCAAAAAGGCACAAAATTTCCTCAAACTTCAACCGGCACAAAAAGGGTTCAAACCCTCATCCCTCTTTCATTTTTTCTGATTATTGTAAACCCCAAAGAGAGTCTTTTGGGGTATTCTTCAAAGCTTATTAGCTTTTGTAATCTACAGTAAATAGAGTAGGAAGTAAAGTAGATCAATAGTTCTATTTCCATTTACCCACCTATCTTTGTGACAGACTACCATCTCTGTCACAAAGATTGAAGTGAGGTTAGTTTACTGTTTTATTCAGTTACATTTAGTTTACTGTTTTATTTAGTTTACTGTTTTATTCATTCACCCACCTATCTTTGTTACAGACTACCATCTCTGTAACGGAGATTGTTATGAGGTTAGTGTAATCAGTTTCCTTTCTACCCACCTATCTTTGTGACAGACCACCATCTCTGTCACAGAGATTGCTGTGCGGTTAAGCATTACTCTAGCAAGTTACAGTTTCTTTCAAGTTCAGCATTTTTATTTTTTCCTGTTAAAGAGTAATCATACAACCCATATATCCTGTGTATCCTCTATCCACTTGTCATCTCCCTTTAGGGAATTCAAGCTGGATATGAAAAGCAGGGGAAGTGGGGGCTTAGGTAATTAGACTAATTTTCCTTTTCTTGTACTACAATCTACAATCTTCACATTCAAATTTTCAGTCCAAGATCAAATACCAGCACCTCCCATAAGGGATATCGCTTGGTGATCTTGTTGATAACTTAAAATAAACCTTGCATATTAACCATCAAGATTAAAACTAACTTTTAAAAATTACCAACAACAACTTCCCACATCCTGCTCCTATACTCGGTTATCACCCTCCGGGGTACTCCGAGATACGACCAGGGGAAAGGGAAGTCCTAGTTTAATAGGCATCCATCTAGAGATTTTCAAGTTGATTAAAAACAGTGACTCGGAAGCTGCAAGGGGTAGTAGACCGAGGGGGTCTCTAGGCGCTTCGTCGTCCTCCTTGTGAGCACCGGGCCATTGGGGTTTGACCTGTGAGCTAGGGGTGGGCTTTGCTCCCACCTGTTGAGCGCAACAACAATCCCTCTTCGGTTTGAGAAGAACTAGATCGGGGTAGTCACACCACCGGATCTACAACTTAATCCAAGAAGAACAACATTAATAAAATTTACTAAAATAGACCAAGAAGCACTTCAAAATCGGTTCTACAACACATTTATTTCAAGCATTCTTTCACTACAATTCGTGCTACAATTTTTACTTCCAACACTTTATCTCTCAGCACATTTATTTACTTTCGATTCTGTAAATGAGCATGTGGTGGATGTTAACTGCTTAAATCTTTTTCATACTTTAAATTTACCGCTGGTTTAGTAATCTGTATTCATAACGATTTTCTGCTATTTCGCAAGTTTGTTTCATTTTCCCATATATTTATTTTATTTTATTATTGTCTATAATCATTTAGTTTATTCATATATTTCATTGTTAAACACTTAAGCCATAAGTTCAATCATAGCTTAAATCTCTAAATTGTTTCTCTTGTAATCTTGTAAAGTGGTAACTTATTTTGACTCCATTATCTAGGCACTGGTCTTGTTTTATATAAGGTCTTAGCCTCATCCTGTAAACGATCCCTTTAATTAATCCTTGATTAATTAATAAACCTGGAACATAGTCTTTCCGTAGGGACTACCCCCCTTGGCTCTGTTGGGATCTTGCCTAAACGGAGGAGTTGCGGACTGAGGTGACAGTGGTCCCCAGCTCTCACTTGCCCCCAAGGACACACATAGCAGGTTGTGACTTTCCTGCACCTTAAAGTGTGAATTAGGCGGCAACAGGTGTATTACTCACAAACGATAGACCTTATGGGATTTGCGTAGTCCTTGTTCTATGATGCTGATCATCTCCTTCTAAGCTATCTTGACCATTGGAGGCAAGAAGCATTGTATAAATCTGTTTTCCTTGGATGCAGACGATACTTGGTTAGTGAGATGGTGTACATCCTCTTGCTTTGTTTCTAGATGATCCACTTTCTTGAGGCCACAAAGATGAATTTGCTTTCAAAGAGAAGTTGTGCCTAGGTTGAGCAACCAAATGCCCATCACCAGGTTTTTCTTTTTGGCTTGTTATGTTAGGAGAGGTTTGGCTGACTGCTCTCGAGCTTCTTCAATTATCACCTCGCCATGCCTTTGCAACCTCAGGCATTCCCTAGATGAAGCTGTCAAGATTTGTATTAGTAATCTCTCACACTGTCATAGGGTTCGCTGCATCTCAACTTTGAGGTTTGAATTTAGTCAATTTTTGAATCAGGGAAAAATTCGTTTAAGTTCGTTACCCATGCTTCATTAATTTGTCATTTTTGGTTGTTCTTCCCTCTAGACAACTTTTTGCGGTCCTGTATTCTTTCTCTCATGAGTCGACAGTAGATAATGGTCATCTATTTAATTTCTATATCATGTATTATATTTACCGAATTGATAATTGCACTATTGTGTATTCTTTCCTTCGTGAATCGTGACGACGCCCGTTGGTCTTAGTTTTAATTTATATATCATGTATTATATTCCTCAGATGCATCTTTTTTTCTCCAATGGAATGTGCATCACAAGAAATTTTTCGAGCACTTCTTGTCATTTTTGAGGACGGTGCTCGAGTAAACTGTTTGGTTGCAATTTTGGAAACCTAAGCCGGCGGGGACATCGAGTGAGGCACACAATATTCACAGAGGCAGCCAGCCTGCGGATTTGAGTAGGTGACCTCCTACTTGCAATTCAGAACATTTAACCACTTGAGCTAACCTAGCGGGTTCTCTGACGTAGTTTATATATATATATATATATAATGTTATTTATTTTTGATAGATACAAAATATATTAATTGTTTTTTATTATATATGATATGTATTTGTTTGTAAGGTTCGTACCCAAAGTTTCAAACCGGTGACCTTACTCAAGGAGTGCCTTAATATTACACCCATTCACCATCTATTTTACGCCCCGTGGGAAATTATATATAATATGTCAATATGTAATAAAATATAATATTTTCTTTGAAAATATGTATATAGATGAACCTAATGGCGAATCTCATTTGAAAATTCTGAATTTCATTGTTGCCGAATTTGAACTCGTACCCAAACCATGTGACTTTGCTCTCACGATAATTGATGGAGATGGAGATGTCTTTCCTCCTTTACATCTTACTTCTATATTTGTATTTTGTGTGGTGTAGGGATTTGTAGGATATACCTTCTTGGTTCACCCTACATACTCCCACGTTTTGGATGTGACTTGCTGTATTTTCTGGTCACATGGACATACTCTTTTGATCATCTATATCAATAGAATTATTTCAACTTATGTTTATCTGCTGGAAGACATATTAGAGACTCCTTTATTGAAATTGGTACCTTTTTTGTGGACAGGTCATGGCCATGGTAGAGCGAGGCGAGAAGCCTCCAGGGATTCAGGTTGTATTTTCTGTCCCCTGTTTCTCTTTATTTCTGTGTTGCTCACTACTGCAAGTGAGTTGCCTTATTGAATTCTTTGCTTAGTCAGCATACCTTTATATTATGCAGGATGTAAATGACAAGCCTCCAAATCCAAATCAACCTCCATCCATTCCTAGATTACAACCAAGATTAAAGGTGAACAAATCATTGCATTTGCATTTGACCTGTGTTATTTTTATCACTTTTGCAACACAGTTTAATTGAACTATAGGTGTACTCTGAGATTTGGACATTAGGATTTGCATGTCTTCTTGAATGCCCCATTTCATGTTTGGTTCATTAATGATTTCCTCTCACTTGTTTAACAGCCATGGGAAGCAATCCAAGTACAAAATAGCAATGGCATACACAGTGCACATGCTCAGTTCTTGAAAAGTGGAAACTCCTCAGGGCTCAGCGAGGGAGCAAAGCTTGTGGGTAATGGCTTTGCTACTATGCAAGCAAAATCAACCACAGTATCTGTTGCATCTGACAATACTGACCCCGGGTGGCGACGAAGGGTTGAAGCAGAGTTCAATCCTGTTAAAAGTCAGCTGCCTGAGAGCAGTGTGAGGATAACTGAAATGGAGTCTGGCGATGATGAGATAAATGGTGGCATGCCTGACTTATCTTCTAGCAGTTCTGTCTCTGCCACAATTGATGGTCCAGTTTCTAAACCTTTGCATAGTTTGAGTGGTAGAAGTTGGGTACCTCCTCCAACACCTCCTCTTGCCATGCCTCAAGCAGCAGAAGCAATTCGGCACCCAAAGTCAAAAGTGAAACAGGAAGAGTTGGAGGCTAAAACTGAGGCACCATACAACTCTGTGTCAGATCTAAAGCAGGAGTCCAGTGATGACCAATTTATGCCACCTGATTCTACGATTCAGCGGGAGGAAGCTCATGTGTTGTCATCATCTGAGGTCCATGATTTCACAGATGACATCAAAGGAGTGAAGGGATTTTCTGCATTTGCTGATGAAAATTCGTATGAGAAACCTTTGTACAAGGAGGTTATGAAGGAGGATGCTGAGGAGACCGAAGATGCACAAGCATATTAAAGGTCCTCCATATTTAATATTTGTCACTCTTTTGGTTCATTCTTTGAATTTGGTCAGAAATATTTTTCACGTATATTTTTCTTTGGAGTTGTGTGCTATCTTAAATTTTTGCCACTCATGCAAATAAACTTGCAGCTGTTATATGCTACTCTAAATAGCCTGTTCATACTGATATTGTCTATTTTCTTTCCCTTTCTGAGTTCTTGCATATATTTACTGAAATTGTTTGAAATTTGTCACCATTCGAATAGTGCTACTAATTACTTAAAAATCTGCTAGTCAGCTGATACATTGATATTTCTGGTTTCTTAGGATAATAATTGTTTTGTGTTGTGGAAATAATGTTGGGATAGTGAATTCACCTTATGTATACGGCATGAAATATTACACCTGTGTAAGTGTGAGTGGTTTGACACATTTATGTAGTGGGTCTTATAAGGGGCCTTACTATTGGTAGTTACTTTTTTTGGTGCTTTGCAACTAGTGAGGGCTGTCTACGCATGCTTGACATGTACGATGGAAAGCATTTGGGATTTCCATTAACAAGATTAAATTGAGGAGAAACAGATAGCTCAGAAACAAGCATTTGGGATTTCCATTAACAAGATTAAATTGAGGAGAAACAGATAGCTCAGAAACAAACGGCCATTTGATAGCGGCAATACTGTCTTTTTGAATAATTTTGAAACCTCGCCTGATGAAGAAAGATTAAGATTGGATTAGTTGCCATTTTCCCCTCTCTCTGAAAATTGGAGGGTTTGGACCTGGAGTTGTGGGGATACAAGACAACATAATTGTGCAAGAAGATGAACTCAAAACCTTGTTAGTTTTGTACCTAGGAATTTGTTCCCTAAGTGACTTTTTGCCTAAGTCACTTAGAAAAGGGAAAAATGTGACCCTCACATTAAAAGCTACTTAATGAGACTTTATAAAGTTAAAGTCACTTTTTGATAAATTTAAGTGGGTGAGTAAATTTATTTAAGTGATTTAAATAAATGTGATTTTTACTCTCATTGAATCTTAGCCATTGGATTGGATCTTTCTCCACCGTTGGATTAGATTCCCACTTAGGGTTTAGACAAAAAGGGTTGAGGGAGGCAAAACACTTAACTTTTTCATTTTTGGAGAAGGAGAGACTGAGCTGAGAGAGAGGGAGGTCGAACTAGGGCATTGGCACGATTCCCAAGAAGAGAGACTGGCACAAAAATTGAGACAGGGTACGGCTGCATTAATTGCTGCACAGAAACCGAGGTGTACAGACTGCACAGAAATCGAGGGTACGGACTGCACATAAATCGAGGTGTACGGACTGCACAGAAATCGAGGGTACGAACTGCATTTAATGCTGCACGGTTTTCGAGGGTGTGCAGACTGTACATATGGCATTTAATGCTGCACAGAAATCGAGGGTGTACGGACTGTACGGACAACATTTAATGCTGCACAGAAATCGAGGGTGTACGGACTGCATTTAATTCTGGCACGTTTTTTCAAGATTTTGAGATGAAATCTTGGGTGAAGATAAGTTAAATTTTCACTGTATTTCTGTTCTGATATTTTGCTGAAGGATAATAAAATCTCTCTCTCTCTCTAACTGGTTTTCCCCGTGGGGGTTTTTCCAGGGCTTGATTTTGGCCAAAAATCTCTGAGTCTATCATTTTATGGTGTGATTGTTAAATGTGTTTTTCAGCCTGTTAGTGTATTTTACTGTGTGTTTAATTGTTCAGTAAAATTTCATAAGTAACCTACAGCTAATGCAAAACCGGCTGTATGTGAAAATCATGAAATGTTGACATAAACTAGCAAACAGTAAAACACATAATTTCTTCATGGTATTAGAGCTTGGGGGCAGAAAACAGTGATAGTTTGCAGACACACAGAAATTTTCAGATCTCAGAAATTTTTAGTATTTTACCTTATGTCAGTGAGCAGCACTTTGTTGGGTTGGTGTAGAGATGGCTACAGGTCTTAGACTGGAGGATAGGCTGGATGGGACAGGAAATTTTGTGTCGTGGAAGGCCAGAATTTTACTGCTATTGGAGGAGAATGAGTTATGGCCGGATATAGTTAGGAACACTACAGCTAACCCGGTTGTCATTCCCGCATCAGCAGATGCAGCAGCTCTATCAGCTT
>LPNX010452932.1:0-30179 GCA_001517045.1 Pseudotsuga menziesii
CTTGTAATTCACTAATTTGGATTGAGATTACTCCAGTTCGTTTGGACTAGTCTTTGCTAATATATGAACAATATTTTAATAGTCTTAGATTCCATGTGCTAACGAGTAGACTTTTGTTATCATTCTTATTCAAAGATTTATAAGGATTGGTAATTGGATGTTTGACTAGCAGTTTAGGTAAGATATTTTTACCATTCTTGATGATAGTATAGTCGGGAAACTCATAATAAGTTTAATTATGATAATCTAGAATTAATTTAAAAGTTCTTATAAAATTTAGTTGATTAATGATCTTGGAAATAGAGGTAGTTTACAAGTAATGTAAACTCTTAAATGATAAGAGAGGACATGTATCAAGTAGTAAAAATATGTAATTGCTAGAAGTAAGAAAAGTATATATATTGATATTATCTAACTTCAGATCCTTATAATTGTAATTGCAAATCAAAACATATCCTGAATTTTAAAACTTGGCATGATGTGGTAACGTCAGATAAGTAAAATAGGACTGAACATGGTAACCTAGTTTTAATTACTGTGCTAGATAAGAAATATTATGATTGCATTACAGTAAACTCAATAATGATCCAATATTCCATAGGGATACTTAATTCAGTTATTATAAAGGAAAATAGCTATATTTTCTCTGGAAATTCTAACTTTCTTTCACTAAGATCTTCAGGAGAATTGTAAGAAAAGCTTTACCTGTAAAAGCTTGATAAACTGGCTAGCATGTATTTATACTTCTACTGAATAAATTGGTACAACATTTTATTATCTAATACTTTAAAAGATCTGTTAGTGGCAACCCGAACTTTACCTGTATATCTGTCAGAGAAAGAAAAACTGCTGCATTAGCTCGAAAGCTAAGTAAGCCCAGTCTATCATAGCAATCTCCCTTGCGGTTACAAACAGAAAACAATCAGCAACTGACAAGAAACTCATCATATAAGTTAAGCATATGTAAAGATCATTCAGTTACAATTCTAGTAACATAAACTAATCAAACAGTTAATGACTGCACTTAATGTGATTATATGCTAATTTAAAAGTTTTTAATTTTTTTGAAATTTTTGGGGTTTGACAGAGGTCACAGAGTTGTTTACTCTCGTTTAATCCATTTCTTTTGTGATTGTGGAGCAGGAGGGGTAAGAGGGACAAGCTGCATCTGCTTGAAGCCTCGAAAATATGTTTCTTCCAGCACTACATCATTGAGGGGGGCTAGAGGATCTAGAGGTTAGGTTTCCTTGTTGGAGTGAAGTATTGTTGTGCTAAGACCCAAGAGAGATGATGACCTATCTCATGAAGACAATGGCCAAGAAAGAGGAACTATTGCAGCCTCCAGGAATGAAGAAGAGAATCCTGACCAGGAGGACACCAAAGGTAAGAGGCATGAGACCTCCATTAATGGCATGGATTCTTCTTAACCTTCTATTGCACCATTCAAAGTAGAAGCCAAGATCAATATACCAACCTATGATGGACACGTTGGTGCTGAAAAGCTCAATGATTCGTTCAGGCAAATAGAGGTATATTTGATATTTCAGTATCCAAGAATACAAAGACAAGAAAAAAGCATACTTCCCTATGCTGAAAAAGACTACCCATGCATTAGTATGGTGGGAGAGCTACATGTAGCCCTCAAAACAACAAAAGAAATCCCCATTGGCTTCTTAGGAGGAGTTCAAAGCACTCCTCAAAAACAGTTTTATCCCATTGGCTATCAAGAGGAACAACTGATTGAATGGAAATAGTAAATAATTATACCAAAGTGATGGTCAAAATGTCCAAGACTATACCACCAAATTCAGGAAGTAATCTATTATGTTAAGCCTCGAGCTGGAAGATCAGCACTTATTGATGAAACACCAAGGAGCCTTGTGTGGCTAAATCAAAAGGAAACTAGCCCTCTTTGAGGGAAAGAAACTTGATGATCCCTTTAAGAAGGGACAGAAAACCAGCATAGAATGGAGCAATAGGAAACACAAAGTATGGTGCCCAACAACATGACAGGAGGATGATCTACAAAGCTGCTCAGTCGAAGGACAGTGGTGAGAATCATTGCTATTTGCAATTATTGTAGTATAGATGGCCATACCAAGACAAAATGATGGAAATTTCCCTTGGAATTGCATCCTAGAAATCGAAAGAAAGCATCAAAGCAAGCTCTCACCAATATTTAGGGACAAGAATTAGAATGTGACTCCAAAATAGATGGGAAGATCACTTGTATGAGCATACAAAATTGAAAAACCACCAGCTAATGAGGATGAGTTGAAAAAACTCAGTGCCATGAGAGAACAGTTGTTCAACATCAAGATTCAAATGAAGATGTTGAAGAAGGTCACTGCATTGTTTGGCCAGTGAAGTTAGAAGAATCCAATCTCATAGGTGTTAGTGCAGAACTTGGGATTAAATACCAACAAGCATCGAGAACATCATCCATTGCGATGGCTCCGCCAGACAATGTGAGATCAAATTTGGCATATAAGTTCATTTCATTGATGAAATGGATTGTGATGTAGTCCCATTAGATGTCTGCAACATAACCTTTGACATCACTTATTTGTGGGATCACATGGCCATATAACCCCAAATTACAACATAAATATAGATTGATTGAAGATGGAAATCCATTTCTAGTTAATGCTTGTATAGATGAGCCAAAAAAATTTGGTTTCATCCAATCAAGCCAAGATATCAATCAATGCAAGTAAGTAACTTGTAATCACACTTACAAACTGCAGGTGCAGGATAATCAAGCTCCAGAGCCGAATCTTCAAATACTGGTTTGCCTCCAAAGAGAGGCTGAGCATGGAATGTGTCTTGCAACGGTGTTTTTTCTCCAGAGAGAATTGAAGCATGGAATGCAACTACCACCAAACTCAATTGAAATTTTGTGGAACCAAAAGCCTTCAAATTGAGGAGGTATGATCTGTAACAGATCTAGCTAGAAGAAGCCAACAGTCAACATGGCCCTCTCCAAATGCATTGGCAGAATAAGCCCAGTCAACAAGGCATTTCAGCACCACATTTTCATAACTACCTGGCCAATGAATGGGCAGTTAGCCAACAACTTTCTTGGCCAAGGGAAAAAAGAGGCCATTCTTCTTCCAGCTGAAAAAGAAAAACAGAAAGGGAGTTCACAGCCAAATGTTGTAGGAGACTCAAAACCATCTGTATGCAGACATGGTAACCAAATGCAATGAATCTGAGACAGAGATCTCTGTAACCATTAATGGCCTTCAATAAAATCGAGTATTTGTTTGGAAGTGGAATTTGTACATCCCAAGAGGGTTTTCTCCACATAAATGATAAACCCTTGTGTTAATGTGTGAATTCTGTATTTTGTGAGTTCATTATCATTTCATTGATAGAAGAATCTTGAATGCAGGCATTGTTCCTTCTGTCACTGTAATCTCAAATTTCAGTGTTACTTTATGCATGTTAGAAGCTCTGTTCTTAGTTTCTATTTCCCTGGTATACCTGTTGAATACATTGTTGGCAGTCATTGAAGACACAAAACGTTGCACAGATTAAGCCTATTCAGTAATGCAGCGGTTAAAAACTTACAGTTTTTCATCACTAAAATGCAATCTCTGTAATTTCAGATAAAAAAGGTAAAAGGAAGCTACCATATTACAAGGATCGAATTAATGAGAAATCTATAGAACGAGACTTCCTCTATGAAATTGCACATGCAAGCTAGGAGCAAGAACTTGAAAAGCCTAGGAAAATACTCATCCTTGAAATAAAAATAAAATGGAACACATGTCAAGTAATATGTGATACCAGTGAAATCCAAGTAAACAAGCATATACCACTGGATGATTCAACAAGCAGGCAGGAGTATGTATGATGTGATCAGGCTGACAGTGACAGGTTAATGCTTCTTATAAAACAACAATGTCAATATAGAATGTGCATAACGTTTGCCTCATAGCTGATGTCACTCAAAACTCAAATGAAAAATCTATACTTGACCAGACTCCTATTGTTCACCAAAAGAAAGTGGCTAAATATTAAAGACCAACTCTTGGGAAAGTAATGTTGATTTACGGTTAAAACTTACTTGTCCTAGAGACCAAGATCATTCTCAATTGGTAGTTTATAATGTCATTTGTATAACTTTATTCCTTGATTTTTTGCATAGCATTATGACCAAGTTACCCCAAATAGTGCTTAACAGATCAAATTTTGATCTAAAATAGGGCACAAGTTATCACATCAAAATCTGTTCCCAGAAATTAGAATAAAATACAGTTTCTTGCCCGCCTTATTCACCAACACCCAGATTTGTGAGGTCAAGTGATTTTGGAAAATAGATGCTTAGAATATGCCCCTGCATCTCATCTTCCAACTGAGATCCTTCTACCTATGTATGGTGAGCTAGCTATTAAATGCCTACACCAAACGATCCATTAAGGTGATCCAGATACCCCATCCATTAGAAAACATTGTATTTCCAATGAAATCTCTAAAAAGAGAATGAGGTAGGGTGGCTACAAGCATGACATGAACGAGAAAGAGGATACTGGATTGTTGCCAAATGGAAAATTGTTCATTACCCTCCCCGCCCACGAGTATTAGGTTTTAGCATCGATCATCTACAGCAAACCAAGCTAACTATAGTAACTCGCATCGCCAGTCCTGCAAGGCCTATTAACATAAGTAGCACAAGAGAGCGAATAACACGGAATCACATGCAACAAAAACTATTGTCAAGACAAAAAATCTTACAGAAATAAACTCTGATAATAAGTTGAATGACCCATTTATGGTCGCAGCTGATTAGCCTTTCAAACCCTGATTGCTGGAGTATATTTTCCACCGCAGAGATTTGATCGCCACACAGGAGTGTATTTGCCACCGCAGAGATTCGCTCAAACCCTTGTCTGATATTATATAACTGTTCGAGATTACCCTCCAACCGTTGTTTAGATCGATGTAGAATCCGCCCCTTTATTCTGATGATCACTCATTCAAATCACAGTCTCCTCAATTCGTTCATATCGCAGACTTGGGCGAGGATGGAAACAATAGAATATGGTGGCGTGGATCCGCAGTGGTTCAAATCTCCTCAAATCTCATGTACTGTGAAAAATCTCCTCAAATCTGCGGAAACCCTTTCAATAGAGTGTGTAATGTTATCTCATGTAATGTTATAAAGGTACTCAAAAGGATTTGTATCCCAAAAGTGCTATATATATCCAACCAATGACACCATTCCCCGATGCCAATAGAATGGAATGGTATCCAAAACTTATTTGATAAGCACAAGTCAATCTCCATGAGAGAGACATTGGTTGCCATGAAAATTCACCCTCTTATCAATATTAGCAATGAGCCAATACTAGTATGGTTTTCCATACTTGTTAGGTTTGAGTATTTTACCCAGATATTCAATTCCTTCCTCCAAATTATGCACCATTTAATGTAAAACATCGTCCCCTAAATTCCTCATATGAACAAACTCTTCAGGGAAATACAACATAAATTTATTATTGTTGACTTTAATTCCCATGGTATGGAAAAATAAAATAATTATATCGTTCTAGTGTCTTCCCTCCATTGAATTAAGAAAAAATAGAATAATATCATTCACAAATGACAAGTGACTCAATTACTCATTACTACATATAGCGATCCTCTGAATATTCATTTGTCTTCTATCTATATGAGTAGTTATACTTAATCCTTTAACAACTAAAAGGAATGTATAGGGGGACAATGAGAACCCATCTCTTAGAACTTGAGAAGGATTGAAAAATTTGGATCCTTAACCATTTATTAATATTGCAAAAGAGGAGGATATTATACAACCCATTATCCATTTTACAATATCTAGAATAAATGCCACTTGGAGTATAAGGAGTATTGGATAAAAGGCACCATCGCTTAAGGAGTATATGGCTAAAAGGCGTCGTCGCTTAAGCGACGCTTACTAACGCGTCGTCGCTCAACCGATGCTTAAGTGACGATTATGAAAATAGCCGTCGCTTCATCGACGCTTGCCACATTTACAAAAAAAAATGTATCCTTGTGATTTTTGGTAAGTTTAAAAAGAGAAATCCATGCGCCGTCGGATTTTTTCGTCGGATTTTGGATCGAAATGTAGTAGTGGCTGTTTCTACTATTTTGATTTGTTGGAAAATAGTGCGACAAAATTTTGGGTTTTACCTCTGTTTTTGGAGATGTACGCAAGGTTGTAAGTATGTCACATCCTTGGGTATGTTGTAGATATGGATTTTATTCCTCTTATAAAATAAGTCGATAGTATTCTTCTTCGTCACAAGATTCCTTGTCTAGTTTTGGCACCAATTCATAGTCTCCCCTTCCAGTTGCACTGCCACTCTCTTTCCTGGTGACAGTCCTTTTTGTCTTGTTCAACTAGAATCTCTTCCCACTCCTCAAGAGACCACACTCTTCGTCAGTATTGCTTATTTATCCTTGGATCATCTCTTCTCATCTCGCATGTTCTCCCCAAACCTTCTTCCACTGGTTACCCATGCTCTCCATGTACAATCACTTTACTTGTCGGAGTTCATCTTCAGAATCCCTTTTTCACATAAGAACTTCTTAATCCGCAATTTTAAAGAGTTCAAGTACCTACCTCATGGTCCTATGAAGAATTATCGCTCAGCTTTGCTATATGATTTGATAGTATAAACAACAAATTAAGTGATATATCCTTCTAAAATGATATCAACCCAAGGGTTGACAACCCTTGATATATTGTTATATGTCAACACACTTTAATTGTTGGATCAACTATGGTGTCCAGGTCTCAATATCACCTCCTTGAATATTTTTCTTCTAAAATGTCGACCTTACCATCCACACGTTTAACAAAATAGGAAATTCGCGGAAGAAGACTTCGTGAATATTAGAGTAGACATACCTTCCCTACCACTCTCCTGGAGTCAATCACGAATCTTTGTTTACTTATTGATAAAATGCCTTTGCCTTATGGTCTAATCATGTTTCAATCTTTGGCTTCAGTGGGTGCCACATAAACATCTCTCCTTCACGATGATCTCGATCCTGACAACTAAACCGTTTGCTGGCACAATCTTAAACTAACCCAGGTTCAAACCACATCATACCAACCAAACCCGAGATTCTGACCCAAAAGGGTTTTATTCCTTTAGGAAACACCTGTAAATCGGATGCAGCCTCACATGAGGTACCTATGGGAGTTGTAGGAACTAGGTTTCCACAATGGTGAAGGGGAACTCTGCCATACCAAACATCGACAAAGCTAACTCCAACAAATCGAAAACTGCATTAGCAACCGACAGAAATATCCACAACATTAATCACATTCATAACAATATAATTAACTAGTGTTGTGTCATTTCATTCACTCATTCATCCATAGTTATTTATTCATGCATTACTAAATCATAATAAATCATCACATAAACACATCATGCACAAAATACACCAAAATTTAATGTGGAAACCCAAGACGGGAAAAACCACAAAAGCACTCATTTATTATAATGACTCACAGCTCAAACGCTTTAAGTCCGTGCACACAATCTACAGACATTTCTCAACAAATCCATTACATCAAATCTGCGCACACAGTCTATAGATTGACCTCATACTTTGGGAGGAGTCAACTTAACTTTCGACAATAACATTACCTTACTCTTGAACATATACAAATAGTTTAATATTTTCCAAAAGATTGGCTAACCCTAAATATCCCGACCCATTACATATTTATAGGCTCTAATGGTTTTATATCTCATGCCACTACCTGATCCCATAAATGTAAGTGGACAAAAACTCCAACGAACCAACCAACCTTTCGATTGGACTTCATCAAACCGTTGGTCTTCCTTTACCTTCGCCTAAAACTTTGGAGCCTACCGCATCCTTGACCATTCTGTCTCAGCTTCGTTCACACTCCAAAACTGGTACACAAAATAACAAAAACAGACCCAGGACCAACAAACATCACTTAACAAAAAACAAAATCTTCAATACTTGGTCCATTAAAACTATATTGGTGTGGTTATATTTCCCAACACTCCCAACCATATGATCGTTAGGCACTAAAACAACAACTAAAATTCCATAATCCATTTCACCATAATCTCAAATAATAAAATATAGTGGAATGAGCATGCAATAATAGAAATTCAAGGGAACCAAATTTCCATGACAAGATTTAAACATGATAACACACAACAACACAATGCATATATTTCCATAACAATAAATAGCATTAAATCATAGGTCATCAATAGACAAAACATTTATTTTATCTTTTAATAGAAGGCACTCTAAGAAACTCAATATGTATGGGGAGCCTTCCACCCAATCTTATTTATCCAATGTAATTCTAACTGTAAGCTAGGCTATGAAGCCACTAAGGAAAATGAACCAAGTCACATGCTTCTAACTCACCAAAACCAACCCATTTGCACTCATTAATCGATGATTTTGTTCATTATAAAGCACTTAGAGATCTCATCCAACCATTAAACAACCATGGGACTATGTTGAACTCACCCCCCTACTCAACACAAAGAAGATCTCCCATTTTTCACCTCAACATTTCTTCAAAGATATTCTTCCCTTCAAGTGGCCAAAGCATCAAATACACAGTGGGTTAAAGTTTCCTAACTTGTCTATCCTCTATTATCACAACCATCCATCTTTCATTCTAAGTCTACAATTCGTATTTCAAATCACTAATTTTAATCAATTTATATTTATTCATAATTAATCATAAACAAACCAAATGCAAAAGTGAAACACATGAATGTGAAAGGATAATAAAGTGAATGATAAATAAGAAAGGATGCAATATCACCCTATCTAATTTAGAAATTGTGCTTCCATAAAATAATTTATGCTATTAATATTAATAGCAATAACAACTCAACCTATCTAATTTAGAAATTGTGATTCCATAAAATAATTTATGGTATTAATATTAATAACTATAACTACTCATAACTAATCCGAACTTTTTTTATAAATGATTGAAAATACATTCTTAATTAAAAAAATTCAATATTAAAAAATCAAATAAATAAATAAATAATTTGATAATTGATGTAGTTAAACTATATGCTAACATATTTACATGAAATAAAAGCTACCACAAAACTTTAATTTTTTCTAAACTTCTAAGCTAATAAATTGGTACATAAATTAATTTGGATTAATAATAATTCATAAAAATCATTGACCAATTTTAATTATAATAAATTCATAAAATAAAACCTTTAATAATCTTTTATCAAATCTTTTTGGTTTAACGTGTGTCGGCCTGCGTAGATTTCGCCGATTTCATGCTCGATTACAATCGGCCTGTCATACTACGGAATTCCTTTCTTAAACGCCACATCATTCGCCAGGCCAGTTTCTATGATTTTCTCATGTGTAAATATACTCAGATTAGACACCCAAAATCCTTCAAAGTACTCCCTAATTAACTCTTTGAGAACACGTTTCACGGGAGAAATCCCGTGAAGGACATACACACAAACGCCGCCGGTTGTTCTAATCGATTAACTGAACGCATTGTCATTGTCACACGTCATATAATGGCCGATAGCATTTACGGATATTCTTGTTCATTTGATGGCCGTGTCAACTTTCTTCGTGGTTATATATACGGTCTTTGTTCGTGGTTATATATACAGTCTTTATACTCTCAGATTATTTATTTAAGAAGATGCGCATGAGGAGCTTATCGGGTAGCCGGATAATTGCAGGCATGTACTCTAGTTATCTCTACTTGTTTCTGTAAAAAGAATTTCAAGTTATGAATAAACGTTAACTATATGTCTATCTCTTTAATTTCCGTGAATATTTTTCAAGCAAGATATTATTATGTATGAAGTTCTCTGGATTTCGTTTGCATGAAATTTCTTAATTTTCGAAACAAGTGATCATGACCCTAATTTTATAAAGCAAACTCTTTGAAATAAATAAATCTTTTAATGTTATTTGAATTTATAGTTTTTACATTTCATGAGCTTTTAAGGGTTTGTCTTGTATGAAGTATTTCAATTTTGGTTGAAAACACAAATCCTTTATTGATAAATTCGTAGCACCCTAAGTTGAGTAGTATACAAGGGATTCTGAGCTTGGATCAGTGTGCTTTGGGTGGAGTTTCAGGTGCTATTTAAGTATTAAAGAAAGTAAGTAAATAGTCGCTCTAAATTTGTTTGACCCTTCAGAGGTAGGGCATAATTCCAATTACTTTCTAGCTTTTTAGGGTTCTTTTTCTATAACTGGGCTCTCTCTTAAGGCCATATAACTTATTATAGTTGATATTAGGAGGAGGAAATTGTGTTCCTACTTCTGTCAACTTCTTTAAGAAAGATCGTACTTATGAGATTTGTGGGTTTGTAATGTTGTTCATTTAACGTTGGATTTATGGTTAGTAGTGTTGTTCCGGCTTCTATTTCGTTTTCCAGTAATAGATAATTAGCTTAATCCTCTATATATAGAGAGTTCTTGACGTATGGGGACTCCACTGGCATGGTTCCGCTTGCGTTGTTTTGAATGGGGATCAAATTCCACATATTCGATAGTCTTCATTGTGTTTAGGTTTTGACGCCACTCTATCAGATTGACTGATTGACTATGGAACTCGGCGGGACTTTAGTTTGTTAGACAAAGAAGGGTATTGTAGGTATCTTATTGAATTTTTCAATATGGATGCACATCTCGTAAGAATTCAGATGGTTTATTCTTCTTTTAATTTTGTTTGATATGGATAAATCTAACACATGATTGAAGTTTAATTTTTAAATACAATATTTAAAACGTAAATACTGTAAATAAATATTTTGCAACTAAATTCATCTAAAACATATTTATCGAACACCTCAACTTAAATCTATCAAACACATCAATTTTTGTTGAATCTATCTAACACTTGAATTTTTTTATTGTTTGACCCTACAAAGGAAGGGTATAATCTGAAATATTTTAGGGTTTTGTGCTGTTCTTTTATGGTTTTGTGCTGTGCTCTCAGAGCCCATTTAACTTTGTTAAAGTTGATATAAGGAGAATCTAAGGATGTTAGCTCGGTGTTTTCCAGTTCATTATGGGGAGGTCCTGTCAGGTTAGTCAACTTATGGTAGCAGACATAAATAAAAAAATATGAAAAAATAAAAAAAATGCAATATATAAATTACATTTCCACTTGAGAAAAACTAGCATAGATCCATTTTAAACCAAAATCTATCAACTTCCCAAAAGGATCTAAATGGTAAAAAATATACACCTCAAGAAATTAGATCCCTTTCAGTGCTTGATAGATCAGGGTTTAAAATAGATCTTTACTAGTTTACAAGAAATATATCATCTCAGGATCTTACTTCCCCATTCTATTCAGTTTTCCAGTCACTACCAAATAAGAAAGAACAAGAACCGTTGCTGCTTATATGGAGCTCTTGATGTATGACATTGGCGTACATCAATGTCTCCGCTTGCATGGTTCCGTTTGTGTGGTTTTGAATCCGGATCCGTTTCGTCGTGTAATTAATAGTGTAAATGAATATTTCTAAATAGAATTAAATTGTAACCGATTGAAAATAATAACTAAAATATTTGTAATTTATTTTATATCAATTTTAGGAATTTTTATTTACTAAAAATTTAATTAATTGTTTTCTTATTTTTTATTTAAATTCTTAGATAATAAATTTCTCAATCTTTCACCTTCTAACCAAATAATCAAATCAAAACAACCACAGGTGTACAATAAAAGAAAACGGAAAAGAAAAAAAATAAAAAATTTCAACCCTTAAAATTTTGTTAAAATCAATTTTGAAAGAAGCCATTTTTATAATTTTACAATTTTATCAATCTCACTAACTAAATAAAAAAAATTTAAAATCATCTAAATCGTCCAAATCCTGATTTAATCAATGAAAATTGAGATTTCAAGGCGTTTTGGGATTCAACCTATGAAGCCATTTTGGGTGGCAAGTGAACCTGTTTTGGGCAGCAAGTGATATTTATTGAGCTGCAGAGCATTTAATGCAGCTGCAGCATGTTTAATTATTGTTGGATTTCTAAGCTCAAGATCCAACAATCATCAAGCTTGCTTGAGCTGCATTAAATGCTCTGCATCTCAAAGAATAACTCTTGCTGTTTTAGAGTGACCTTAGTAGGTATACTGCTCCTATTGAAGATTCCTTTGTTAGGAACATACTTGGCTACCTGGGTTCACTTCTCTGTCTCCGGCAACGTTTTCTGTTAGCAGTTTAAGCCGTTCACCGTTAGCAGCTATTCCGGCCCGTCCCAGCACTCTATTGCAGGCTGTCATTCCTGCACATCTAGAAAAAATAATCAATACTGCCATAGGCTGGTCTTATGATGAGATCGGTGAGTATGTCTGCTGTTATAGTATGGGAAGTTTGACTTAATTTCATAGGATAAACTCTTTCAGAGCTATACCCAAGGGATGGAATTTGATGGGTAAATGTTCTTCATCGACCAATTTGTCAGTCAAATATAGTTAAGATTTTATGGAGACAATCAAAATCTAACTTTATATACAGAAAACGTTTCAGATTTAGATTTGTTACCGGTAATTTTGATGCGTGTACGCCGTTTGAAATTCCTACCCTTTATCCAGTTTCTTCGTGATCAAGCCATTTCTTTTCATATTTTTTAAAGTTAAATTTTAAAAAACATTTTTTAAAATAGTTTAATCTAGTTTATATATAAATGTAAACCATTATTTATATGACACAGATTAGAATCTTTAATTTTAATATTTATATTTAAAAATTCATATTAATGATAATAATTTTTAATTTTAATATTTAAATTTCAGAACTTTAATTATAATATATGTAAATTTAAAATTTGTAAATAAATTATAATGACAAAAATCCATGTATAAAATCTATGTATGAGGTTAATAAGTTTTCCATTTTGATTAATTGTTTTTTCATAATTACTCCATGCACTTAACTCAAAGATCATGTACAACTTGTATGTTAAGATTGGGTTATATATTTTTTTCAATTTTTATTTTAAATGTATAGTATAAAAGCCTTTCAAATTGATAATAGATTTTATTAAATATTTATCTTTTAAAAGTAATTATATATAAAATAAAAATATATATTTATAATTAATCATGTATTCGTAGTTAGTTAAGATTTGTAATCATGTATTCACAAGTTCAAACATATTGGATTATAAGTGTACATATGTAAGATTGCAATCCAAAATACAATTTGAACAATGAAAAGTTATGATTTCACCAAAGATCATATAGTTGGATTCTAGCTAGGATGGTATAAAAAGTAGTTATGCTTTGTGATCACAATGTGAAGAATGTCATAGTTTATGTAGATTAAGCAATAATAAAATAAAAAATTGATCAAAAAGGTTTAGAGAATTAAAAGATTAACTAATAAAAGTGTTAGATCCTCAAATTGCCTTTATTTCTTAAGCTTGAAAACCATTATCATATATGCATATCAGGAATTCAAAAAACATGGACACTTATACCGATGAAAAAATCAATGACGAAATAACTTCTCCTCTTTATGGTGTATACATCATATTATTTTCCTTTCATTTTCCTTGGTATGTACATATTAACTTTGATATGACATACCTTCTCAATGTAGGCGGGATCACATCAATTCTCAACACAGGTTTTAAGTTTGTTGTTATGGTGGAATATTGTGTCTTTGTAGGTGGATTTGGACAAAGAACATGGAATTAATTAGCTATTGGGATGATGAGGCACTTCAACCCTAATCAAGGTAATAGATTTCTCATGAGTTACCCTTTTGTAGTGTTAAGCTAGCTCCTTTCCCTTAGGTTTTTATTAGAGAATGGTGTTGATATTATTGTGATGTTTGTAGTCTAGAAGAGATTGACATTGTTGGCATTAGGAATCTCTGACTCTGAGATAATTATGGCCAAGCATAACCCTCCATGTAGTTGTGTTAATTATGGGATCCTTGACAATTCAGCATCCTTGATAAAACTAGTTAATCATATCGATGATTTACATAAAGCATCCACACACATGATTGAGCAATTGGAGGCCCCATTGTGCTAATAGGATGATTTGGAAAATGTGTTGGAGGTCCATAGTAAGGTGATTGACAAAATTTCAATGGAGTTGGATATGCATTACAACTTAATTCTTGGTTTCTCTTCCAATTCTCAATCAAGGGTAGGTCATCTTACATATTCAATTATCTTAGCTAAAGATGAACAAGTTAAATGTACTACAATGCAACAAGTCTTTGGAAGTCCATCAAACAAAATATCAATTGAATAAGACAAAAACATTAAAAACAAAATTAAAAAAGATGTTAGGGAGACACCCCACAATGAACATGTATTTTCTTATACTATGATATTCATAAGTATTGCCATTACATTTTCATAATAAATCGGTTCATTAAAATATATAAATATAAATATTTTCTTAAAAAATAAACAACATATACATACATGATAATAATTTTTTTAAGAATTTTTTATAATCATTTAATTTAAGTTCCTTGTGTATATGTTATGAACATTCTATTTCCTATAGTGTATGATGCTCTCTCTTTTTCAAAGGAATAAACTCGAAAAAAAAACTATTAAGCATCCATTTGGTTTTTACAAACTATGTGTATGTTATGAACATTCAATTTCCTATAGTGTATGATGCGCTCTCTCTCTTTCAAACGAATAAACTTGAAAAAAAAACTATTAAGCATCCATTAGGATTTTACGAACTATGTGTGATTTGAATCAATGGAGTCCTCATGCGATCTTGATTTAAATAAAGTCATTTTAAATATTTTATCTGTTTATGTTTGTTTTATTTCATCTTGTAAACTTATACTTGACTAATGTGCATGGTGCATGGGTGTTATTTTTTTCATTTCTTATTAGTCCCTACCTTTGGCTGCAGGGACTATAGTAATCGGTATGCTGTTTTTCTAATTTCTATTACACGTAAATCAATGTACTTCTGGTATTTTTAATCTAAGTTTCGATCGAAATATCAACCAAGTTTTACGCAAATCCAATCAAAAGATTTGAGATCTTATTTGGCCTCAAATCGATGCATGGCCTCAAATCCATACAACTTGAGCAAAGTTCTTGTATAAAAAACTAATAGCAAAGTCATAAATGATTTAATGTTAACTTTTAGATAACATTAGTTTCTTAACATTTTATGTTAAGATTAATTTTCTTACAATGAGCTTCTCGCTAGGCGCTATAACATTGGTGGTGGTGGCAGTGTGCATGCTCTGATACCATGGCAGTGTGCATGGTAAATACGTGTCATCCCTCTCCTCTGCGCTTATAGCCTATATGACCTGTGCAACATTCATTACTATTCAACTCTTCTATTTTTTAGAAAATTGCTTGAGGGATCATGTCTCTTATCTTCTTGTTATGGTTTTCCTTGTAGTTGTCTTGAGCACTCTTCCTTATAGTTTTCTTGAGCACTCTTGCTCCTGTTAAACGACTGGTTCAAATACAATAACTGATAAACTGAAGCCGGGTTAACTGCTATTGATTCTTTTGCTTATACTGAGGAAACTTCAAATACAATTACGGATAAACTAAAGCTGGGTTAACTGCTATTGATTCTTTTTCTTATACTGAGGAAACTCCTTTTTCTTATACTGAAGAAACTCCCGCTGGATCATTAAGGTAAATGGAACTATCAAGTACGGTTAGTGACTCGCTTAGTGAAGTATGATTATTGACTCGCCTGTTGTGGGTGAGGTTCAAATATCCATTTACTGATGTATTTATTCTCTTTGAAAACTGGCTTTAAACAGATGCACGCTTCCCTTCAGTTTAGAAAGAGGTTCAAATTTCCATTTGCTAATGTATTTATTCTCTTTGAAAACTGGCTTTAAACAGATGCATGCTTCCCTTCATTTCAGAAAGAACCGAGCCATAGCCTTGATGTAGCTCAAATTCATTATTGTAGGCAATAATACAGTAGAAAATATCTAACTCATAGCACTCACATTGTAGAATTGAACTAACTCTCTTGCTTGTCATGGATTTTATCATTTAATTCACTTCTCTTGCTTGTCATGGATTTTATCATTTAATTCACTTATTGCTTTGGTTTCAATGCTCTATGGTCACTGTTACTATTATACCTACATGAAATCCATGTTTATATGACATGATTGGTAACGATTTATCCTGACAAGCACGATTTTGTTGCAAGTTTGGGCAAGTTTCCTCCTAGACATTGGATCCTCTGGCAAGATTTTGAATCTGTATATCCAGATTTGTATTACTTGCAAGTTTTCTAATCCCAACTGAGAAAACAGGTTTTGAAGGTCTGGAATTCCCCTGAGGTTCGCAATAGACACCTCCTGCTGATACTCTTCCACCATTGCGGCTGCTTCACAATACACGACCTGCATAAACCGAAACAAGTAATAAGCGTGCAGTGAAAACAAATAAGAACCAGTAAAAAAATGAACTTTAAATTTAATCTTAAAGTTCCAGGCCTATAAATTCAGGAAAAGAACAAGAACCATTTATTATAGCATTAAAAAAAACTTTTACTTATTATTTTGATGGCAAAAACCCTACCATTGACTATCAATTCAACGCTCCAATTTCTTCATTTTCTTTCTATATGCTTACTCTCAACAATGTTAATTAAAATCTCTAATTACTTCATTTTTTATCTGTTTGCTTCCTCAAGACTATGGTCATTAAAAACTCCAAAAACAAATTCATTTTTTGTCTACTTGCTTCCTCTAGACCAACTTCATTAATCTCAATTACATTTTCAAAGTTGGAATTTAATTCTGAGGGTGGTTTTAAACTAACCAGTCTCGTAGTTCCCATGAAGAATATGAGAGAATACTTGCTTCCTCTAGACCAACTTCATTAATCTCAGTTTGGCATTTTCAGACCTGGATTTTAATTCTGAGGCTGGGCTGGTTTTAAACTAATCAGTCTCGTAGTTCCCATGAAGAATATGAGAGAAGCCATAGCAGAACCATCTCTCATCATCTCCAGGTCATATGGTTTTTTTGTCCAGTTTTCTTTTGAATGAAATGCACAACAATACCTGCCAAAGATGTAGCAAACAAATAATGGAATGCCACAAGCAACTCCTCATACCTGGTGGGAATACCAATGATGAAACCAAAATCACTCTGTGCCAATTTAATCATCCCATAATTCCTGAAATTCAATATTGCCCTCACTGACTAGTTGGTCCCAACGTCATCCAAAACCTCATGGAGCTTTGTATTTCTTAGAAAGGACGTCTTCCAAAACCTCCACCCTTGTCATCCAGGCTTCTCTAACTACTTCCCTCTCTTGTAATAAAATTTACTACCATGTCAGGCAATAAAATTTACTACCATGTCATATTAAGGATTCAAACTCTTACAATCTTCATGTTTTGTATGCATTTATTGAAACTGAATAACGCATAGAATCTTAACGCTTACCCTTCAATCTCTGCTTTGCAAGAAGACTCGTTCTTTGCTAGAGTTTGTCCATCAGATTTGTGGGTGCAACGTCCCTTCTTGATGCAATCTAAAAGCATATTGGCGGTGTCGATGCCTGTTTACAGACCTAGTGAGTAAATACAGATTATTTAATCAACCAAGAACAAGAAAATGTGTACATACATACCTGCAAGATAGGCACCATGGACATAACTGTTATATTTCTCACTTGTACGCTCTCCAGTGAAGTAGATAGCTAGATAACTCGAACTGGTGCCTGTGACAATATAAATTATCAATTATCTATTTGGTTTCTAATACCTAGAGCTTATTGTAATGAACCAATTTTTGCCAAGTTGCTGAGATTTGTTAACAACCCTGAGGTTGTCGAAGTCATGTGTGGATACACCAATGGGCCAGTTGGAGTAAGTTTCCTTGAAGATTCGATCTTTTCCCCATATAGGAATCAGTGTTGCCTCCATCTCAGGAATATGACAGCTAAACATTTTTCTTAAAACGCCCATTATTTCTACTTGTGTCTGGTTATCACGTTGTTGTAGGTTGTTGTTCTATACGTCTGGCTTCATCATCAATGACAGTTACCATCAGAATATTGCCTCTAGGGTACTCATTCTCCAAATGCTACAAGAGAAATCCAAAATGTGAAAAAGAAAATTTAGAAATTAGTTCTTAGCCTCTGATTTCTATACGCATAAGCATTTAGGTGAATAAAACGGGCTAAAAACCCAAGGGGTGTGTTCAAATCAATGGTAGTTAATGTTGCTAGAGATTAGGCTTTTTGTATGAACATATAATTTGACCGCTTTACTTGTTATGCCATATGGAAAGCATTCTGGGATTACCAGATATTATAAATCGTTGCATAGTATTATATCGAACATACAACTGTGATATAAAAATCCTCGAAGATGGCGCTCGCTCATCTTGGATGTCTTCAACGTGGTCATCCCTGTTCCTTCAAAACTCAAAGTACATTACATGGGTTTCAAATTTCAATGTGGTCATAAGAAGCGTGCATGGCCTCAACATGGCTCCGCCTTTTTTATAAAACTCTATAATTGGTTCAAGAATCGATGCCAACATGGCTTCACGTTTTTTTATAAAATTTGATAACCAGTTAAAAAATCGATTCCATAATTGGAGGGTCCACTCAACCTAAACCTATTCTAGGATTAATAATTAAAATTATTTGCCTAGGGTTGGCATTTTATTTGCACCCAATGGATCGACCTTCTTCTCCTAACAACGTGACAATCTGCGAGGAGACACGGCTCCTCTGTCAAAATTATTCTCTGCCATCTCTGTACTGTGTGTTCTCGTCTCTGCCATCTCTGTACTATGCGTTCTCTGGTATAGTCTCTTAATTCCAATTTCCTTCCAAATTTCCAATGACATCATTAATTTTAGTGAATTTCATTAAAATAATAATGCATAAAAGCCACCGGCCTTGTGGCCGATTTACTATTACACCTTTAGCAATGAATGCTTGAACGTGGAATGAAGCATGCTTTGGTTATGTTCTCTTAATATATAAAGTGAGTTCCCACTCATAATTAGAAAAATACCAACCAAAGCTGTAATATAGCAGTAATTACCACATTTAAAAAAAAAAAAAGGTCAATAAGGATTTTGCAACATATGCCAAAACTAATAACATATTTGTCTATGATATTTATTCATCACGTCCAAACTACTTATGTAGGTCTATGAAATGAGATGGGCATAATTTTATTTGTTTTTAAAAATAATAGTAAACCGATATGTCAATTGGCATGAAGTTGATTGGGTCATTATCAAGGAAATACATTCGAACTACCCCAATCACCAGGTTCAATCATGACTTCAATACTTTCAAGGAATAATTGAACAAACCTAATCACCAGGTTTTAATCATGACTTCAATACTTTCAAGGAATAATTGAACAAACCTTTATACAGATCGACATAGTTTGATTCTTCCATAAATATGTTTTTTCATAACATATCTATACCCTGGGATTTCGTGTAGTATATGTACTGTATAGGAAAATCATATTACAAGATGTCCACCTGAATATGAACATAGATTACACAACTAATCACAACCTACCGTAGATATACAATTAAAAACAAGACACGACTGCCATTATTACAGAACTAAATTATCAGATAGAGTTTGATTTTCATGGAGTTCTATGGGTTAACCTTCCACGAAGGAAACCAATCACCACGATTCTTGCTCATGATTGCAGGATAGTCACTAAAATACAAAGATCGAGGAAGAAGTCCGATGCAATCAAAGGCATCTTTGTGCTTAGGTGGGATCGAATCGATATACCATATTTAAAAACTCGCTTTAATAGCTTATTTATGAGAAGGACAACTTAGAAGTGGAGGGACTTTTTCAATCAAATGTTTTATACCTCTTTAACTTTCAACTATTTTTCAGTAATCAGAGTTCTAAGGCAGGGACTTGCTGTCCTTAGCAGCCTCCCTTGTTAATCTAATAATTCATTTCATATTGCCTCATTCTTTTAACGTTTCTTAATGTGATAAGTAAATTTTATTGCATGACTTAATATATTATGGGGATTGCATTTTAGCTCTCACATATTGTATTCACTTAATGATATCAATAAGAAAAAAAATTCAAGAACACGAAAGCACTTTTTTAAAACTTAGGGAGATAATTATGGGATCTTCTTATGATTCTTTTAATGTTTGTATCTTTTTCCCAATAAGAAAAAGAGGTTAGCCATTGCATATTGCAAGAAGTATTGTATTGAATAAGAAGAAAGGAATTGATGTTGGATTAAATTCAATTACAAGCCTGTTGACACATTAGGCTATCCTTAATAGTATTCATACTTGTTGGTTATGTTAATATAATCCATCATCAACTCACTTACCTTTTTAGGAAAGGAATTAAAAGACATATAAGTTGAGTGATAAATTTTTTGAAGGGGTAAACAACAAGGAAGTAGAAAATTTTCAAACCTTGAGCCAATTTACACCATCAATTCCTATTCATCCTAGTTAGATTGTATTAGAGCCTATTCCAATCATGGAATCCGATGAGTCATCAAAGAATCCTATTACATTGAATCCATTTTCATAGTACCTTGCGAATTTTGGAAACAATATGTTAGCTAAGTACTATGAAAGATACTATGCATGTGTATGGTACGTTTGAGAGAACTAGCACCTAGAGGGTGGTTGTGTGATTTGAATCAATTCACGCAATCTTGATTTAGTTAAAGTCATTTTAAATATTTTAATGATTTGTTTATGTTTGTTTTATTTCATCTTGTAAAGTCATACTTGACTAATGTGCATGGGTATTATTTTTTTCATATCTTATTAATCCACTAATTCATTTCATATTGCCTCATCCTTAAAAGGTTTCTTAATGTGATAATTAAATTTTATTGCATGACTTAATATATTATGGGGATTGCATTTTAGCTTTCACATATTGTATTCACTTAATGATACTAATAAGACTCAAAAATTTAAGAACGGGAAAGCACTTTTTTTAAACTTAGGGAGATAATTATGGGATCTTCTCATGATTCCTCTAATGTTTGTATCATTTTCCCAATAAGAAAAAGAGGTTGACGATTGCATATTGCAAGAATTTTTTTTCTTTCATGTCACCTTTCTCAAACTAAGCGGGTGATGCCCATGTCAAAGATGTATTGAAGAAGAAGAAAGTAATTGAGGCCAGATTAAATTCAATTCCAAGCATATTGACAAATTAGTGTTAGATTTTTATCATTCAAGCTAACATTATGATCTTAGGATCTTTAATTGAGAGAATAACATGCACAACAATAAAACACAAGAGAAAAGAGACACAAAGAATTTTCCTCGGGGAAACCATAAAAGAGAAAACCCCACAACTTCGTCAGAGATAGAATCAGCACCAAAAGTAAAACGCGAAAACATAAAGATGATCTCTCGACAATAATAGTCTTTCTCTTGTCTCAGCAACTTCTCCTCTCACTCATGCGCCCCCATGAGTGAGTGTGTGTGTGATAAATAGAGAGGCTCGCTCTCTATTTATGTTCTTTCGTTCACTTGAAACCCACTCCAACATGTCGGCCTCGCTTAACAATTACTTACTAGAGCCGACATCTATAGGAGTGTCTAATAACCCTAGTGCCCCACAAATTGTGGAGACTTTGCCTCCTTCGACCAACAAAGAGGGTTATCCTTAACACAATGGTGGGGACTATTGCCTCGACTTACAATGACTCACCTAGGGTCGACTTCTCTATGATAGTCTAATAACCCTAGAGTCCCACAACTGCGGGGACTTTAACCCTTGACCAATAGGAGGGTTACCCACAATGACTTGATATGACTTGTTTACATTATAGAAACTTCTTGGAATAAACATCGGGGTATGAAATGACTTAAATACATTACAAACACATCTCGAAATAAACATCGAGGTACAATACATAAGATATACAAATGAATACATTCCGAAGTTACAATTACATAAACAATTAGGCTATCCTTAATAGTCTTCATACTTGTTGGTTATGTTAATATAATCCATCATCAACTCACTTACCTTCTTAGAAAAGGAATTAAAATACATATAAGTTGAGTGATAAATTTTTTGAAGGGGAAAACAACAAAGAAGTAGAGAAAAATTTCAAACCTTGAGCTAATTTCCACCATCAATTCCTATTCATCCTAGTTAGATTGTAATAGAGCCTATTCCAATCATGGCATCTGATGATTCATCAAAGAATCCTATTACATTGAATCCATTTTTATGGTACCTTGCGAATTTTGCAAATAATAACATGTTAGCTAAGTACTATGAAAGATTCTATGCATGTGTATGGTACATTTGAGAGAACTAGCACCTAGAGGGTGGTTGTGCATATCGTTGATGATCTTGAAGACTCTATTTTAAACATTCCTAGAGTCCTCGTAAAAAATGACATAACACAGTCTAACCATTCTTCCACATATCAAGAACAATAGTAGGACGATACTATGGACAATCCCTAGTAGAAAAAATACGTCATGGAGGATATAGTCATAGATAATGTTGGGGGTATAGGTATATGTGAAATTGGTTGTTAAACACAATGGTTTCAACATTTTTTTAACGAGTGCTTGAATGATCATGGAAATTAAGGATAACTATATGTGGAGGAGATTGATATTGAGGACATTCAAGATAACATCCCAATCACCACTCCACATTCGCCATTGGATAGTATATTGATCATGGTATATTTGGAATAATTAGCTCAAGAAATTATCCACTAACAAACCATGTTGCGGATATGCTAGGATCACACTGATGTGGTTCCATTTTTGTATAAACATATCAAATCTTGAGTGGTGAGCGTGTGTCAATATACAAAGAAGCATGTGAAGGTATGATTCCAAACATTGTCACATTCAAAGCCCTCAATTGCAAGTAGTCAACCACTCTAGTTAGCTACTGCTTGTAGGATAGGATACTCAAGATAGTGAAGTTTAGTAGTGGTGTAGTTCTAGTGATGTGGTAGAGCAATGGATCATGGAAAGGAAGAGCCATAGGTCCATGAATATTTTTAGAATTAACTTATAGAGGTTATCAATGACCAAATTATCTATAGGTAGCCTCAACAACAAGAAGAGGTAAATAAAAAGTTGTTATGGTGTGCCTCTAGAACCTGCCACGTAATTTGAAAGAGGTGGGTGAGAGTATTACTAAGCCCATTCACGAGTGTCAACCTAAAAAATATGATAGTTTTGTATGCACATAATGGAAGAAAATGCATCAACAAACTATGGGGTTGCGGTGTCGGTTTGATAGTGCACGTGCCCAGGGGAACTAGCAACAAGAATAATTGATGGACAGAGTGGGTGACCTAGTGGAGGAAATTTATGATATAAGAGAGTAGCTCTACCATGCAAGAAGATAGATCCAATATATCTTCACTATTGTTTAGTATTGGATGGGTTGTTAGAGCAAAGAAATAATCCCATGTAAGAGTTCTATTAAGAGAATTATCTAAACACACACTTGAATCTTTCCCTAATAGTAATCGATATCTCAGAAATTGAAAATTTATTGTTGGATTTACGAATAGTAATATTCAAAATTTCTATTTCTTAAAATTGAAATTATAATTTGAATTAAAAGTTCGTGAAATTGCAAATATACAATTCTTGAAATCACAATCAATTAGTTCTAGATGTTATAATTCTATCTTCTCATTAAAAAGTTTCGATTTTTTTATAATTCTCCAATTGTAGAAATCACAACTCTTGAACTTATTAGATTACAATATACAATCTCATGAGCTGTAATCAATTTAGTGTTGAAATTTTAATCTCGAGATGCTAAAATTGCAATTTTTATAATTTTTAATTGTTGTAATTGTAATCTCTAGATCCTAAAATTGCAAAATTTATAAATTTTAATTGTTGAAACTGAATTTTTCATAAAAGAAAATGTGATTTTTTTTAGTATACTTGTTGTAGTTGTTACCGAATCTTTTTTATTTTTGACTTTAAAACTACAATTGTGATTTCAATTGCAATATGAAGAGTTTAAAATTGCAATCATTCAACAATTAATGGTTGAATTGCAATTTTTGGATGCTAAAATTGTAATTTTTATAACTCTCTTATTGTTGAAGTTGCAATTCTTAGTCATTGGATTTGCAATCAATCAATTGCTGAAGTTGTCATTTTCTTTAAAGTTTATAAATTTCTTCTCAATGTTATACTTTTGAAATTGTGAATTTATAATAACTAAAGTTGCATTTTCTCTCCAATCTTTTTTTTTTGACTTTTTAACCACAAATGAAATTATCCAAATTATAATCAATTAATTGTTGAAAATATATGATTGAGGAGAAATTGATGTTGTTTTAACCAAAAATACAATTTCAAGAATTGATTTATTGCAATTTAAATGATAACAAAATTACAATTTTAACACTTGAAGAATTATTAAAATTGCAATTTCAACCATTGAAGTGCAATAGCAAGAATTGAAAAATTAAAGATATTGCATTTTTTATAAGAAATTGTAACATAACCATCCAAAAGTTGCGATTCCAACATTTTTCATAATCACATATTGAAATTTGGACAATTAAAAATTCGAAGATTGAATTTTTTTTTGCAATTTTGGAGACATTTAGTATATAGAGACTTCAGTTTTAAACATAAATTACGACTTACATAATTTCAACAAATTTAAATTGATTGTCATTTCATGAAATTTTAATTCAAATTAGAAATCGAAGTTAAGAAAATTGCCATTTAAAAAACCATTCTTCTCTCTTGTTTGGGTGGATCAACCTGTTGGGGATTTTAGCTCTCAACCATAGGAAAAGTTTGATAGAGATGTGATGGTTCATTCATATAGTTTGTATGGATTTGAGTCGAAAAATCCATTTAACAACTTAGGCTTTCATCTCCATTGCAAATGGAGTTCTTTTTATCGTCCTAGAATGTCCATGGATGATCCTTCCTAATCTAAATATTTGTGTGCACAATGTGTTGATGTGTTGTGGTGTGGCCAATGGATGTGGTCCTCTTTCACGAAGTTAAGCCCACTAATTTTGTGATCCTTGAAATAATGAAGTATCATTGGAATGCCCAATTTTGGACTTCAAATTATTGTCAAGAGAGTGGAGTTGTGGTGATTTTTATCATTACATTTGGTTCATACCATTATGATTGGTGTGTGGAGGTCACCTTTTGATTTCTGGAATATTCAACGACTAACTCTCCTTTGAAAATAGTATGTAAATACTTAAGTACATTATGTTATGGTTTATTGATGTTAAGTCATGTGGATCTAGAGTATCAATTTTATTTTTGTATTTTTTCTTCAATATGATATTGAGTGTGAAGGATCTGGAGCATTGAATAGGTGGACTTAAGTATTTATGTTTTAAACCTATAATCAGTGGAGAGAGTCTAGGGCATCAAAGGTTAGTAAAGTTAATAGTGTTATCTTGTTTACTTAATTAGGCCGACTAAATTATCAACAACCATTTAAGAGGGGCCAAGTACACTAGGGAAGGGATAATTCTTTTAAATAAATAAGAATATTAAAATTAATATTAGAGAAGAATCATGAAAAGATTAACTAGTGGTTAAGACGAAAGAAAAGAAAGCCTAACTATTTTGTTTAAAAGAAAACGATGAAAGATATAAAAGGAGGAATTAATGAAAAAAGAGGCATACTTTTTCATTAAGAAATAAAACATCCAAAACCTCAACGCAAACCTATTTCAAGAAAAAAATAGATGTCTACGGAGCATTAGTTTTACTTTTATATGTTTTCTTCAATACAATATTTACAGATCTGGAGCATTGAATAGGTGGACTTAAGTATCCATGTTTTAAACCTATGTTGAGTCGAGAGACTCTTGAGCATTAAAGATTAATGACGTTAATACAATGTTATTATGTTTACGTAGTAATGGCACTGAATTAGGAACAACCACTTAAGAAGGACCAAGTACACTTGTTAACACCCAAAAAGGGTTCACTACCTCATCTACCCCATTACATGGCTCATTTGTCCATTTTCCTACCATATTTCTATCAAAAACCCATAAAACCATCTAAAAAGCCTCCAAGAGGTCATAAAACCCTCTTTTTCTCCAAAAATATCCAAAATTCCTCCAAAAAAGCAAAAATCTCCAAAAAGGAAGAAAAAATATAAAATAATGAGGAAAAAAGGGGGAAAAAACCCTAAACAGCTGAAACCCTAACCCTAAACCGGCACTCCACCACTATAAATAAGTGATGGAGACCCCTTATTTCACATCCACAATCACAAGTATCCTACCTCTGCCAAAATTTCTCTTGAAATCCTAGCTCACCCTTGAGCTACTTTCACCATTGAGAGCCCCTTTTGGCCCATTTCCACCATTGGAGAAAGAGAAGGAGCAGCTTGGAGCTCGGAGCCACCTACTCAGACCAGCGCAAAGGGCTTCACCAACCTCCACATTGGAGGTCAAATCAATAAAAAATCATTCTTTACTTTTTGCTGTTTTGCTTCATGAACATGTTTAGATTAGTTTTTATTTCTGTTTAGCATTTTTTTATTCACATATTATTGAACTGCTACTAAGGAATCCATTCTCCTTAGTGGGTGCTCATTCGCACAAGCTAGGGGTAAAACCCTAGCTACAGTTTTGGCGACTTCGCTGGTTTTTATTTTATTTTATTTCCTGTTTTTTTCTTTCGGCTGTCGCTTTCGGCCGCCGTAAACCGCAGTTTTTCCCTCCGCAGTCGCGTCCCGACTGCGTCTTTCAGGCCCTTTCCTGCGACCCAACCGCAGCTTTCAGACTTTTTCCGATGCCCTGCCGGCGGTTTCAAGTCTGTTACGTGTGATCCGGACGCGGCTAATCAGCCTGTTTTCTGCAGTCCGACCGCTGCTATCGGCCATTTTCCTGCGTCCCGGCCGCACCTTTGAGCCCCTTCGCTGCGACCCGACCGCATCTGCCGTCTAGAAACCCACGACCTGTCCGCGCCTGTTTCCTTCAAACCCGCTGTCTGCCCGCCTGTGTTCTCCAGAAACCCACGACCTGTTCGCGCCTGTTTCCTTCAAACCCGCGGTCCGATCGCCCGATCCAGCCACAGACCCGCGATCTGACTTTTGCACTTGTTCCTGCTTTTGAACCCAACCCCTTTGCTGCCATATTTTCTGCACCTGCATAGCCATCTGTTCTACCTGCAGCCCTATAGCCTTTTCTGCAACAGCATTTTTGTCCCCCTTTATAGAATTTTTTAAACAATTTCAGGATTGTTTATTCAGAAAATTTTGCATGGTAAACTTTTTTTTCATTTAGTATTATTGTTATTTAGGAAGTTGCCCCCGTGGTGTGTGGCACTTCTCTTCTGGGTTCATAACCTCACGAGCACACAATCTGTCACCTAATTCAAGTGAGACTTAAAAACTACTTAACTCAACCAACATTCTAACCCCACTTGGGGAACACAAAAGAATTTTTGTAGTTAGGTAGGATCGGGGAGATAGGCTTCCAAAAACACCCCTCGGTTACTTACACTTGAGACATAGTTGTTGTCCAATTAGGTTCCCCTATTATTTTTTGATACGGTCACAACCAGTTTATCAGAGGGCCTCTCCCTTAGGAGGGTTGAAGTTGTGAGATTGGTTTCGGATGTCTGAGTGGAATACTGAACTCCATTCAGTAACTGAAGGGCTACCTTTCGCAGTTCTCAGGATATCCCTGTATAGGGGTATTGCGGTTAAAGGACCAAGCGGCAGATTTACCTTTTTGGACGTGTCATGAACGGGGTATCTTAGTTGCCATTCTTCTAGGATTTGACTACCCGGTGTCCCTCCCGGTAGGGGGATACCTTAGCCACTTTTCTTTTCTTATTCATATTGTTTGACTTGGATTTCATCACCTTGCAGAGGATATGTCTAGTTGAGTCATAATACTTCTAGTTAGGCGTTTGCATGCTCCCTTACCTCCTTTTGGTCTAGTGAGTCCACCGTTTTTTATTTTTAGCAAATCTGCTTCTTGTTGGTATTCTGACCATTTATGTTGACACTCCGCCTATTGTAACACAGCTGTTACAGTGGGTGTTTTGAGTTGATTGTTGGCCTAGGTGCCCTATTTTTTGAGCTCTCCTTCTGCACACGTGGTTACATTAGGGTTTTTGAGCTGTTTTGTAGTTACCTCAACCCACAGAGATTTGACACCATTTGTCATCATTGAGTCCCCGAGACATTCTCGGCGCCTCAGAGGCGAGCCCCCACAGCACGGTTCACTTGACACCACCAGTCATCGACACAGATCATCATCACTTGATACCACTTATCATAGATCTCGAGCCTTGTCACTTGACTCCACTCGTCAGCGGCATAGGACTCCGTCACCAGATACTGACACCCCTTATTTTACCTCTGATTCTGAGCCAGAGTCTGAGAACCCCCTTTACACTGCCCCTACTAGCCCCATGGCTGGTATAACTCCCACTCCCGTCTTGGTAGGGACCGTTGGTGGCACATCCACCACTACACCAGTTACCACACCTGCTATGGGTATACCCTCCACGAGGCCCCCATTTACCATTCCCCTCACGGCCCCTATTCCCGTAGCAGGAATACCTATTCCCACTCCATCAGTGACTCATACCACCCATGGTGGTGCAGGTCCGTCCTATACCAGAGTAGTTCCCCCACTTGGGGGTCACCTCCCTCACATCACCCCTCCACTTGGGGGCATCGGCCCCAACTTAATCCAACCCACTACCGTGTCACATCCTTCGTCCAGTTTGCCATTCATGGCTAGCCTCAACCTGCCTGACCTAGCCAGATTAACCAACGACCCCATCCGACACGACCCTGTGTGGCCTCACATGCCCACCAAGCTCCCCTCTGACATCCATAAGTTCGAGGGCAAGGCAGGTGAGGACCCACAAAACCATATCATGTCCTTCCATCCATGGTTTTCCTCCAACTCCATAGTAGACGACTCTATTCACCTCCGTTTATTACAGCGCACTTTCACTGGCTCTGCTGCCAAGTGGTATATCGAACAACCCCATGGAACCCATGCCACCTTTACTTCCCTTGCCTCGACCTTCCTGCAGTTCTTCCAGTTACCTGTCCGCTATGACGCAGGTGTTGAAATCCTACTATCATGCAGACAAAACACAGCTACCCACATCACGGACCACATTCATGAATGGCGTCGACGCCGTAGTTTATGCAAGATCAAGTTAGACGACCGGATCTTCCTAGATTGGTTCCTCAAATCCCTCCTTCCTATCATTGCTAAGGATGTGGCATCCGAAAGACCCCAGTATGAAGAAGAGGCTATCCTTAAAGCCCAACAGTTCGATCTCATTTACGCCCAGTTGGGTTATCTTTATACCATAATACCTGACGCCCCTCATGGCGATTCCTCCTAGCACGATGCGCCGGGGGCATCCCACGCTGCCGACGGCATCATTGGCCGTGTCTCTTCACAGCCTCAACCATTTTCCATAGCACATCCTACCCCTGGCCCTGACCTTTCGCGGGCTACCTCACAGTCTGGAGCAAACAACCCGTATGCTCCCATGACACATCACCACCACTCCCATGGACCCTCATGTCCACCTCAGTGTTTCGGTCATATGACTCCCGCTTACGCCCCCCCGGTCGCACCTCAGCCCTACTATCACCAGCAAGCTGCACCAGATCCTACGCCGTCACAAGCCCAACCTCATTATTACCCGCCACAGGTAGCCCATGCGGCAAACCTACAACCCGCTCCACAGCACTATCAGCAACCCCCTCAGGTTGCTGCACCTGCGCAGCCTCCACCTACATATCATCCACCGCAACCTGCTCCAGCCCCTGCATAACCTCAGAATCCACCTGCTGTCCAAGGGCAAGTTTACGCTCAACAAAACCCGCAGCAAAACTAGAATAACCAATGCAACCAGGGCCAACAAAACCACGGAAGAGGCCGAAATCATGGGAACAACCAACTTACCGAGCAAGCTAGTCAACACCCTATTCCCCCCGCTAGTAATAATGCGGCCCCTACTAACCAAAACAATGATCACCCGCCCAAGCAGGCTAAAAACCCCAATTTGCGAACAAAATATCCTTGTTCTATTTGCGGGGTCTATGGCCACTACACACATTTTTGTCCACATATGGAGCGAGTGCGGCAACTTTGGGCTGCTGATGCACACCGCCAAGGGCAG
>LPNX010452932.1:35917-49621 GCA_001517045.1 Pseudotsuga menziesii
ACTCCCTAATGAGAGTCGTACCCTGCAGCACTGTCAGTGTCCGCTGCCTCTGAATCCTCCCCCCACTCCTCCTCCGGAGAGTCCTCATCTCGTTTGGGCTCTTGTGCCCGTGCCCTGTCTGCCAATATGGCCACCCGGATCGCAATCGATCTGAAATCCCGAGGTGCCCTCAAGCACTCCTAAATCACGGTCGGATCGATGTACCGCCACCCCTCGTCAGTCACCCCCACTAGCAATCGGTCTAGTAGCACCCGTACAGACTCCAGTGTCCCCTCTGCATCTCGGCGACGCACCTCCCCTCGCCCAGGCAGAGCTGGAACGGCCACAATCCCTCTCCGCGCCACATACCCTGGAGGCGGCCTCGGGCCCACATCTTCAGATCAACCATTTATCAGTAACAATATATCAAATGACTATCATACATAAACTTGACAATGCAATTAAAATATACGTACCATCTGGCCCCCATGCCTGTCCCGGCGGCCGTGGTGCCTCTGGATCTTTCGTATAGTCCATATCTCTATATGGATAGTCGTCCAGGGTCAACAGTAGTTGGAGCCACTGCAGGTACATCTCCTGGGTAAAGTATCTCCCAACATCACCGCCACCACGGTGGCGCATCATCTCACCCCACCGCACCATCCGCAGCTCCTGCACGCCTCCTGCTCTGATCGGCACCCGCGGCCGCAGTGTGGGTACCCGTTCCATGAAAAATGCGCATAAAAATGAACCATAGCAGAACCCCTTGCCAGATTCCTTCGCCGCGGTCAGCTGCCGCTGCACGCAGGTCAGGAACATCTAGCGCCAAGCATAATACACACCACCCAGTACCCGCTCCACAATCTGCATCTGGCCCCCAGACACCTTCTCCGGTGACCGGGATCCCAGGACCCGCACCACACATGCTGCCATGGCCCTCACCGCTGGCTCCCATAAGTCCCTCACCAAGAGTGCATTCCTATGCACCTGAGCCTCTGCCCCACAGAACCGCTCCAGCATATCATCCATATCGATGTCCGCAGACACCCGCGGCTGAGTATCTGCCACCCTACCCAGACAGGGCAACCCCGTCAAGAAGTACACATCAGTCAGGGTGAGGTCCACCCTCTCACCCTGCACTCGAAACGCTTGGATGTCTGGCTCCCATAAACTAACCAGGCGGTTCAGCAGCAATGCCACTTACCGAATCATAGGTACCTGCGCGAACTTCAATAGTCCGAATAGCCCCAGCATCGACCGCACCCGACGGTCCTCTCGGACAATGGTCATAATATCATCTGGTATCTCCCGCTCCCTCCATAGCACCTGCGGCATCCTGTCAATCACACAACGAAGTCTCATCAGACTCATGTCAAACTAATAGACCTTCCCACTCATTCAAAAAACCGGAACAGCTCGGTCCCCGACCGCGGCTGTCAAGCCTACAGCTGCGGTCTCCGACCACAGCTGTCAGGCCTACAGCCGCGGTCTTCGACCGCGGCTGTCAGGCCTGAACCAACGATCCCTAACTGCGGCTGTATGGCCTAAACCCATGGTCCCCAACCGCGGCTGTCTCGGTCTAAACCCACGGTCTGAGACCGCAGTTTTGACCACCTAACCCGCGGTCCACCCCACGTGGACCGAACAAACAAACCCTGGGACCCACTACCCGCCCCCCAGACCGAAACAAAATGCAGGTATGAGTTTGACGGCATACCTGTCTCTTCCGAATATGAAGTCGGCCGGTCGGATCGTCCAGAAATGACACAATAGCTCTGGCCCACTCCGATCACGAGTCAAAGTTCACTAGTACAAATGACACTTGTCATGTAGGGCCCACTTACTATTTATAGTCCGTCGACTTTTTCTTGTTTTGGCCTTTCTGAACCCATACGGAGTCCATTTTTCGAACCGTTTCCACCATTGGAATCAGCACGATGAGACCATCACGATGGTCACCTCGTTGCATTATTTTTTGCTACATCACTTTTTCCCATTTTTCGATACCAATAGTCACCTCGGTTTGCACGCTACTTCGGCCTCCCTCCGTTTTTAACACTTTTTATATCGCCGGATTCATTTTTCCGAGCTCGTGATGATGCTTGAGATCATTTCTCGCTCTCACTTGGTACAATTTCAACATTGCGTCCCTACACCTTACCGCATCGATTTGCGCGCCACATCGGCCGTCATCAGATTATTTCACACTTTTTCCATGAGCCATCCACTCCTGTCATACTGCAAATGTTTCGTTATTTTGCCACCATTCATTCCCCCCGCAAGGAGCCCCACCAGTGTTCCCCCCCACCCTCAGTCTTGGTCATCATAAATGTTCCTTGATTGAACACTTCCTCCTTGCCTGGCCATTAATTCAGAGTCTTCTTATTTGCTTTCAGACTCCTTAAAATTGAAAGCAACCACGAGCATGAACTGTCCTGGGCTCGTAAAATCCACACGACAATACCATTTTATATCCACACTTCTTCTAGTTCCCTAACCCATGAAGAAGTCCCCCCGCGCCTCTTGGCGCTATGATCGATCCTCTCGGCAGCACCCCCAATGAGGTCGCCTTTGTTCAGAGTATTCTGCAATCTCCTGCCATTTTACCACAGCTTGAGTCTCCCTCAGCCCATTCACCCTCAGACCCTATACCGCTATGATCCCTTTACCACCACTCAGTCTCATATGCTGCCCGATCATCCTCACCATCATACTCTGAACAAAGGAAGTTTGAGTCCACCCAATCTACTTGCCCAGTTATTCCCCCCAGTTTATCACTCCCGCCATCAGT
Source organism: Pseudotsuga menziesii (assembly GCA_001517045.1). Taxonomy (NCBI): domain Eukaryota; kingdom Viridiplantae; phylum Streptophyta; class Pinopsida; order Pinales; family Pinaceae; genus Pseudotsuga; species Pseudotsuga menziesii. The sequence continues at coordinate 38,688 of LPNX010452932.1, forward strand.
ACTATCACAGTTCGGTTTTTCACCTCGCGCTCCTGTCAAGGAAACATCATTGCCTTGATAGTTGCAGGTCTCCCTCTGTCGACAACAGCCCCTCTATTCCAGAGGATAGACCTAGAGGCCCCTGCTCCTTGGACCCATCACCATCTATGGTGAGTGCCTACGGACCATTTTGGGAGGAGCCATCAATGCCTCTCCGAATAGTTGTTTCTCACATGCTCGACTTCAGCACCTTAATCGCATCGTTGAAAATCGTGCAAGATGTATATCCTTTCCATTATGTGTCGAAGACCCCGGATTTCCCCCGACTCTAGCACATTGGTGAGTCACTTCAGAACGCTCAGTGATATGTCCCCGTGGATGTCCGGGCTGTGTTGGCGATTGTATTCAGGAGTGCTTGAGGGAACCTCGGGATTTCAGATTGATTGCGATCCGGATGGCCATATTGGCAGACAGGGCACGGGCACAGGAGCCAAGACGAGATGAGGACTCGCCAGAGGAGGAGCAGGGGGAGGATTCAGAGGCAGCGGACACTGACAGTGATGCAGGGTACGACTCTCATTAGGGAGTGCAGGGGACTCCCCCGAGTTTTGTAGCTACGGCCTGTACCTTATGAGGCTTTAGGGATGTACATATGTTTTTTGCATGGCTGAGTACAGGGGTACTCAGGACATGTAAAGCACATGTATTTTTTGTTGATATGTATATATATGCACATGGATGCACCTTTTTTGTGATATTGTCTCATTTGTATGCACGCGGATGCGCTTGATGATGTGTTGTATGTTTGTATTGCACGTGGATGCAAGTAGTCTAGGATGTTGGGCACGTGGATGCCCCCTGGATATAAATGTGGTTTTATGGTTGATGTACATGGATGCAAATGTTGATGCAATGCAGTCTTTTTGGTTTTTTATATATATTTGGATGGGATGCTATGGGATAATGATGCATGATGGAGGTGTTACATGGTGTGATTGATATGCCAATCTAGGATGTTATTGGCCATTTGATCTGCGACACTATTTTGAGCTCTTAGGACATGTGTGAAAGTGATGGATTCAAACTGTCGGCTAAGTTGTTTTGTACGCAGGAATTTTCTAAATAGGTAAGGATCGCGCACCTGGTAGCAGTTGTTGAGCTGGGAGACAAGTAGCTGGGAGCCCAAGAACACATGAAGGTGACATATGCCCATCCAGATGGGCATATGTCACCTTCATGTGTTCTTGGACTCCCAGCTATGGGCATATGTCACCTTCATGTGTTCTTGGACTACCAGCTACTTGTCTCTCAGCTCAACAACTGATACCAGGTGCGCGATCCTTGCCTATTTAGAAAATTCCTGCGTACAAAACAACTTAGCCAACAGTTTGAATCCATCACTTTCACACATGTCCCAAGAGCTCAAAATAGTGTCGCAGATCAAATGGCCAATAACATCCTAGATTGGCATATCAATCACACCATGTAAAACTCGGGGGGAGTCCCCTGCACTCCCTAATGAGAGTCGTACCCTGCATCACTGTCAGTGTCCGCTGCCTCTGAATCCTCCCCCTGCTCCTCCTCCGGCGAGTCCTCATCTCGTATGGGCTCCGGTGCCCGTGCCCTATATGCCAATATGGCCACCCGGATCGCAATCGATCTAAAATCCCGAGGTGCCCTCAAGCACTCCTGAATACAATCGCCAACGTAGCCCGGACATCCACGGGGACATATAACTGAGCGTTCTAAAGTGACTCACCAATGTGGTAGAGTCGGGGGAAATCCGGGGTCTTCGACACATAATGGAAAGGATATACATCCTGCGTGATTCTCAACGATGCGATTAAGGTGCTGAAGTCGAGCATGTGAGAAACAACTATTCGGAGAGGCATTGATGGCTCCTCCCAAAATGGTCCGTAGGCACTCACCACAGATGGTGATGGGTCCAAGGAGCAGGGGCCTCTAGGTCTATCCTCTGGAATAGAGGGGCTGTCGTCGACAGAGGGAGACCTGCAACTATCAAGGAAATGATGTTTCCTTGACAGGAGCGCGAGGTGAAAAACTGAACTGTGATAGTACTGATGGCGGGAGCGATAAACTGGGGGGAATAACTGGGCAAGTAGAGTGGGTGGACTCAAACTTCCTTTGTTCAGAGTATGATGGCGGGGATGATCGGGCAGCATATGAGACTGAGTGGTGGTAAAGGGATCATAGTGGTATAGGGTCTGAGGGTGAATGGGCTGAGGGAGACTCAAGCTGTGGTAAAATGGCAGGAGATTGCAGAATACTCTGAACAAAGGCGACCTAATTGGGGGTGCTGCCGAGAGGATCGATCATAGCACCAAGAGGCGCGGGGGGACTTCTTCATGGGTTAGGGAACTAGAAGAAGTGTGGATATAAAATGGTACTGTCGTGTGGATTTTACGAGCCCAGGACAGTTCATGCTCGTGGTTGCTTTCAATTTTAAGGAGTTTGAAAGCAAATAAGAAGACTCTGAAGTAATAGAATGGTACAGTCGTGTGGATTTTACGAGCCCAGGACAGTACATGCTCATGGTTACTTTCAATTTTAAGGAGTCTGAAAGCAAATAAGAAGACTCTGAATTAATGGCCAGGCAAGGAGGAAGTGTTCAATCAAGGAACATTTATGATGACCAGGATTGAGGGTGGGGGGGAACACTGGTGGGCCTCCTTGCGGGGTGAATGAATGGTGGCAAAATAACGAAACATTTGCAGTATGACAGGAGTGGATGGCTCATGTAAAAAGTGTGAAATAATCTGATGACGGCCGATGTGGCGTGCAAATCGATGCGGCAAGGTGTAGGGACGCAATGTTGAAATTGTACCAAGTGAGAGCGAGAAATGATCTCAAGCATCATCACGAGCTCGGAAAAATGAATCCGACGATATAAAAAGTGTTAAAAACGGAGAGCAGTCGAAGTGGCGCGCAAACCGAGGAAACTATTGGTATCGAAAAATGGGCAAAAGTGACGTAGCAAAAAATAATGCAACCAGGTGGCCATCGTGATGGTATCGTCGTGCTGATTCCAATGGTGGAAACGGTTCAAAAAATGGACTTCGTATGGGTTCAGAAAGGCCAAAACAAGAAAAAGTCGACGGACTATAAATAGTAAGTGGGCCCTACATGACAAGTGTCATTTGTACTAGTGAACTTTGACTCGTGATCGGAGTGGGCTAGAGCTATTGTGTCATTTCTGGACGATCCGACCTGTCGACTTCAGATTCGGGAGAGACAGGTATGCCGTCAAACTCATGCCTGAATTTTGTTTGGGTCTGGGGGCGGGTAGTGCGTCCCAGGGTTTGTTTGTTCGGTCCACATGGGGTGGACCGCGGGTTAGGTGGTCGAAACTGCGGTCTCAGACCGCGGGTTTAGACCGAGACAGCCGCGGTTGAGGACCGCGGGTTTAGGCCGTACAGCCGCGGTTAGGGACTGCAGGTTCAGGCCTGACAACTGTGGTCGGAGACCGCGGCTGTAGGCTTGATAGCCGCGGTCGGGGACCGAGATGTTCCGATTTTTTGGATCAGTGGGAAGGTCTATTAGTTTGACATGAGTCTGATGAGACTTCGTTGTGTGATTGACAGGATGCCGCAGGTGCTATGGAGGGAGCGGGAGATATCGGATGATATTATGACAATCGTCCGAGAGGACTGTCGGGTGTGGTCGATGCTGGGGCTGTTCGGACTATTGAAGTTCGCGCAGGTACCTATGATTCGGTCAGTGGCATTGCTGCTAAACCGCCTGGTTAGCAGGGATAATTTTAAGAACCCCCCTGAAATTTATATGTATAAAAAATGGGCGAATCCCCCCGATATATAGGAAAACTTGAAGGTGATTTTATCAATAATATAATATGTATATATAATTTTTTTAATGAATCTTTCATTTTATTATATAATGTTGTAAAATCTTGGCGAATCTTTCACTAAGTTATAGGATATTGTAAAATTTTGGCGAATATTTCATTACATAATAGAAAATTGTAAAAAATAGCGAATATTTCACTGATTTATAAAATATTGTAAAAATTGGCGAATCTTTCACTGATATATAAAATATTGTAAAAATTTGGCGAATTTTTTTCCAGGAAGACTCGCCACCTCTTTGATTCCTAAGAAATCACAATTCTTTGTGCTTTCACTTTACCTTCTAACATGTTTCTCGTCGACCTATTGCTAGGCTGGACCTTATGCATTTAATATGCCAATCGAAGCTCTAAGAATGACTTCATGTAAGAGATGTCACCCTCTACTATTGGTGTGTATTGTAGCTTCCCTTTGTAATCCTTTGATTGAAGGACTCTAGGGTCAATGGGATTATCTAGGATGACTATTTCAGTACCAAGGTTTATCATGTTCAAGAGTTTTTTACTAGGGTGTAACCTTACCTTGGGGTTAAGAAGCAACTACCCAACAAAGTTATCATACACATAACTCAACTATTTGATGATGCAGAGCATGGGGACTTAGAAACATAAGGGTTGTTTCTAAAACTCCCCAGCAAAATCGACTGAAAGTTGGCGATCCATAATCATAGGAATTGGCGGTAGTACTTTGAGTTTGAGTAGGCAAAACTTAACACCACCGTGTCTTTTTCCGAGAACTCTCTTTGGATGAGAATCTCAGCGATAAGATGTGTAAATATAATAAAATCATAAAATCTACCATTTTATTGAAATGGAATCTTCCTTTAAAGTTTAATAGAGCTCATAAGCTATATAGATTTAAGCCTTCCATAAAATACTAGTATCAACATGTTAACATAAGCATGATATTATGCATTATAATAAATAGATTTCTATATTTATAGAGTCACAAAACCAAACTAATAAGCATATTAGAATGAATTGAATTTGAGATAAGAAGGGTACTTTTTAATGACTAATTCCAAGGAAGCCCACGTGTATATAACCGCATCACCATGCTTATTTGTCTCTTTTTCATGTCTATGAAGATTTGAAACTATGGAATTCCTAATAGTTGTATGGAGCCATTGGAGACAAATTTGGGTTTCTAAAAGTTCTCTTTAGGTGTATACAATACTATGATATGCATTTCCTCCTGGGATGAGTTTCAATCAATATTTTGGAAGAGATGAGGCAACTAAGAAGTCAATGATGAACTTGTTGGATGAGTTAAAGTTTGTCGTGAAAAAAAGGAAACAAAACGCATAATGTTGATGTACCATAGTAACCCCTCGGAGATGTTATTGGTTGAGATGAAGGACAACTTTGAAGACATAAATGTTAAATGACCTTCTTAACTCACTCGAAAAAGGGTATAATGCAGATCCAATAGATGAAGTTATTTAAGACTTGATTGCAGCCCCTCCTATAGTAACCCCTCGGAGATGTTATTGGTTGAGATGAAGGACAACTTTGAAGACATAAAAGTTAAATGACCTTAACTCACTAGAAGAAGGGTATAATGCAGATCCAAAAGATGAAGTTATTTAAGACTTGATTGCAGCCCCTCCTAGGGAAGATCTCGGTGATGAAAGTTATGGTGAATATTTTATTGAAGATGTTGTCCATCCTCTTGCCCAAAGCAGCTAGTACATACTTTCATCATGAGAACATTTCAGCAGTGACCACATCTTCCATCGGGTACAAGGGCTTGGTAAGTTGGTAAGTCATCATGATAATCCATTTCAAATTTCTAAATACACATCTTCCATCCTGTACAATGTTCAGTGCAACAACGTCTAAACTTCAGCCCACTCTTGATATGGGACAACCAAAGGATGTTGAGGTAGATGGACACTCTCTTCTTATTAGTCAACATCCTTTTGATTTTAGTAGCCATAAAAAATGGTTACTTCATGAACAAAACATTATCAGATAATGGTTGGTGAAGAACATTTTCAGCCATGCATATCTTCAACCAGAAGTTATGCATAGAAAATCTGCAGAAATGTGCATTTTCAAGGCCACCACATACTTGGCACAACAATATATAAAATTTATGGTAAGCAGTAGCATATTTTAGCCATATAGAAGGGGAAACAAACATTACAATGCAATCTTAATTATTCTTCCAAACCACATTTTTACTAGCCTACAACATATTTTGATTTAATAAAAGTCAGCAAAAGGGAACAACTAATGTATTACAGCTTTGTCTAGCATGGAAAAACTTGTATGGCACAGGAGAGACATTGAAAGAAGAAAATTTTCTCCTGTGAAAAGCAAAAGATATGTATCTGGCCATGTCACCGCCGACCGGATCTTGAATTGTCCAAGTTTCTCTTTAGAAATTCAAACATACTTTTGGATTACAAATAATTTTGGCTTAAAAGACAAGAAAAGGTAATAGAATGATAGCATGAGCATTTATATGACTGTCAGAATATCACATAAACATAACTGGTTGGGCATGTCCCTTGCTTGAAATTAGAGATGCCTGCTTTCTACTTATATATTTTGCATGCCACTAAAGATATATGTATTTAAAGATGAATATACTATATAATCAAGTATATTCCTTGCTAGCTCAAATCATATAAACATGGTGAATTATTGATAATTAAATGCATAAATAAGGCATTAACTATTATAAAAGTAGAGCAGAGTTGTGGTAGTGGACGTGAATGGTTCCATCGATGCAAAAAGATTGAAAATTATAGGGGCAACAACAATAAGGATCTATGGGAAAAAAATTAATACTTACTGCTGCATGTGCAAGGGGAATGTGGTTTTACCCCAAAGTTTGAGAGTGGAGGGAATTTGTCAAGATGTTGGTGGTAACTAGTTTTCCATCTAATTTTCCTCACTGTCAAGATTATATGTATACATAACTGATATTCACCATGTTCTTAGATAACTGTTACTATAAAATATTAACATATGCATGAATTGGAAAAATGATGCATTTAGGAAAAAAAGAGACAAAATGAGGTAGTGGAAATGTTGATTTCCGATACACGAATGATAGTTTTGGGCAGCAAAAGTATCAAATAACAAATTCCCCCATCAAATATAGAGTAAAAATAATAGACTTATTCAATGCTCATGTAGAGCAATCCACATGGTATTGAGTCTCTTTTGCTTAGAGCAATCCATACGGTATTGAGAATGTTCTTGCTTTTAACTGCTAATATATCATTGTTCTTACCAAGCATGCTCCGAAATCCTACATAGCTATCTAGCCCAAGGGGTTAGTTCAACTTGTTGTCGACAATGTTGTTGGGTTTTTGGCTATTTCCATGCCAGCAGGTACCTGTTTCAAATCCCTCGGGTTAGGAAGAAAAGTTTATGCCAATAGGTTTACTAGGGATGCCATCCAAAACTGTGGGGAATCTTCCCTCTGTTTTACTAGGAATGCCATCTAGAAATGTGGGGAAACATCCCTTAAATTCCCCACAAGGCTTTCCTTGGGAAAACAAATCCTATAAAACTAGGCCTTTGATTTGAATGGATTCCGCTAAAAGCTTTTACCATAGATTTAATGTGTATCCAATTTACACATCCGAAACTCATGGTTATGGTAGATCCTAGACTACATTATCACAAAATTTAGAAAAGGGGAAGCAATCTCCGATTGTGGTGAAAGGCTGTTGTTTTCATATAAGAAAAAATTCCATATATGGGGAAGAAATCTCCGGTTATGGTGAAAGGCTATTGTTTTCATATAAAAGCACATATGAAAAGCTATTGTTTTCATATAAGAAAAAATTCCACATATGGGGAAGAAATCTCCGGTTGTGGTGAAAGGCTATTGTTTTCACATGCATTTAAAGTCTAAAAGCTCAGTCTTCCACAACTATTATATTGTTCCCTCAATGAAGAAATAAATAAATATTTCCATTTCTTATCTCTTTAAGTGTGGTGCATGAAGAATTTTATCTTTTAGTGATTTCTTTTAATAGAATTTATCTATAGCCACTCATTCGCCTACATGTTCTTCATTATTGACAAAAAAAAATATCAATAATCAAGTCTTGAGAAGCATTAAATGAACTTGATAATTGAAATTGTATTGTAGGACAACCTAACACCTCAGAAATCATATGATCGGCCAAATTATAGTTCCTAATTAAGACAATAAATTTTATGACATCATTGAAAGACGGTCTCAAATCTGGAATGCAACTTATCTTCTTCAAATTTAGCACATCGTTCTCCCCAACTTCTTATGCTTATGGATGACAAGCAATAATAAAAAACAGAAATGGATCATTGCCAGCATGATCACTCTCAGCACCATCACTGTCACTGCTTCTCAATTCCCTATTTGAACCTGTGTCTTTGTGAGGCCAATATTGAGAATAGTTTATACTTTTGAGTACTACAGAGTTAGATCGACGTGATCCTGTTCTCCCATTTTGAACTTGCCGCGTTGGAGAAGATGACCTTCTCCAATGAGGAGACCTAACAGGATGCCTATTTCTGTCAGCTTGAGATTGATTAGCACTATCTGAGCCAAGCTGTTCAAATTCAATCGAAGCTATGTTGATGGACTCTGGTCTTGCCTCAGTACTCAGATTGTCAAAGCTAGACAATGCATCAGGCTTAACAAGGGAATTGTCTGTCATTGATGATTTTTCTGAGGTGCCGGTATAGTTGGTTTTCCTATTCGAATACCACTGCTGACTAAACCTGGATCCTCATTTCTTCTTGCAACATCTCTACCTTTTGCTTCAACATGAGTTACTTCATAATTTTTTGATGAAGGGAATGGTGGAAAGTTCGCATGGGGTTGACTTTCTGTGGACATGTTGGAACATGGAGACGTAGTGTCTTGCAGACCAACCGTGGTGTAGGCACCCTGCCTTTTCTGACATAAAGCCATAAACTTGGTGCATGCATCTCTGCGTATATCATCTTTGTTAGTATTTACTTTCAATGGCACAAGACAAACCAAGCACTGCAAGGGTGCCGTGAAAGACTGCAGTCATTATTTTCAGTCCAGTTTTGCCATAAAGTAAAAATCCAGAAGGTTTTGACCTTAAATTTTGGATACTGAGAAAAACAGACACAAATCACTAGACTACACCTGAGGAGTGCTTCATTTCAGAAATAGTGTGAATGTAAAATACAGGAAAGTTTAATGGGCTATTAAAATGTAGCAGTTCTGGTTGTGAATAACAATCGAGCAAAATAAAAGACAAGAAGAGGCTAGTCCTGACCTCAAACGAGTTGCACAAAATTGCTCTGTAAATATCATAAGATCAGCCATGTGTTCAATTGCAAAACCAACAGCCACAGCACGAGCAAAATCCATGCTTATTTCCTGTTGCAGTGCCATTAACCTTACATCTATTGCACGTAAAAGTTCCCTCCTGATGGAAACAAAGGGATTTCAAATTTTCAAGTACAAATAAGCCTAAATAATTCAAATTAAATGATCAGCATTGATACAATGTATTTTACAACATAGATCCTGCTTCTTTTGAATCATAATACTCACTGTGAAGCATCTGTTTCTTCTATTCCACTCCTTGACTGTATACCAGGCACAAATTTTACAACAAATCATGTTGTGCACAAATACAAAATTAATTTAGCATATAAATAAGTTCGTAGAGGAAAATCACTACATCATTGCATGTAAGTAAATGATTCTACCATTTTACAACTACATGATAAACCAAAGGAAAAAAGCCACTACCTTCAAGGCTTCAAGGGTGCTCCCACCCTGCTACCATCTATCCAAAAGACAACAAAAATCTCCATCAGTATTAAATTATTGCAATTGGCATAATATCATATAAAAATGGGCAAACAGATTTTGATGTTGCAGAATCATTTTTTCAAGACCTAAAAATAATTCTAGGCAACTCAGGAATATAAATTATACACAAGCAAGACCCCTGCTCCCCATTATGGAAATTTCATTCATAGAGACTTGTTTGATTTAGTATATTCTGCTTGTACATAAAAGGTTATGTTACCTCCCAAACATGCACTTTAAGTGGTAAAGCCTTAAAACACAAGTACAACCTTAGAGGAACTAAGAGGTGTTGCCACTTGTCACCATAGCAACACCCTCTCTCACTTTAGGCCGGATTTTCTCCGGCAAAAGGGGCTTTCCTAGGAAAGTGTATGATAAAATTCAGAGGTGGCAGTTATCCAGTTGTGATTTAACCCAGTTGTCACAGAGCGGTGCTACAGAGCAGTGCCACTTGTCACCATAGCAACAACCTCTCTCACTTTAGGCCATATTTTCTCCGGCAAAAGGGGCTTTCCTAGGAAAGTGTATGATAAACTTCAGAGGTGGCAGTTATCCAGTTGTGATTCAACCCATTTGTCACAGAGCAGTGCTACAGACAGGTTTCCAGACAGGTCATTGGGCACTTCCAGTGCAGCATTGGGCCATCCGAGTCACCAGCAGATTCAGGGCTGTCAGACCATAGACGGGCAGGGTTCACCTTTTGTTGTAGTCAAATTGGACCCTGTACGAGTATTTTAGAGGGCCCGTACCCTCGCTCAAGCATTTTATCACAAAATTTTGCCTAGCTTTTTGGGATCCTTTTCTTTTAGGGAGATTTTCTTGAGGCCTTATTGTTTCTTATGGAAAACCTGAACTAGTCCCTTTGAAGAGCCATCCCTCCTACGCCTTAAGCCTCTTCCATTTATCCTCCAACACAAACCTAAGACCCTATCCACCTTGTCTTCCTGACATCCTTCGTACCCAATTTCACAAATGCTAATCAGTCCAATGATCTTCCCAATGATGACTTGAAACTTCTCCCTCTCCAACATTTTGGTTCTTCCTCATAAGGTCTGATATACATTCCCCCACAGTCTCATTCCCATACATCATCGAGTCTCGTCTTCATCTTTGTATAGCCCTGTAAGTCTATTCAACAATTGCATAACATTCTGTGTATACAAGTTGCTGTTCCAAAGAGTATGTACATTCGAATCATCCTTATATGGTATAGGCTGTTCATTTGTATGTTCATCCGGGCATATATGTTCATCAAGACACATTGAG
>LPNX010452949.1:0-7500 GCA_001517045.1 Pseudotsuga menziesii
TGATTATCCTTAAATAAGGACCATAAATTGTCCTTCACTATTGATTATCATTTCCAAGAATGCATGATCAGTGTTTAAATGATAGATACAATATAAAATAAGAGTAAATAAAGTTGTAATGGAAGATCATATATAGAATGCCTGGAATATGAAATGGATTTTCTCCAACCAAAGTGACCAACCAATGGAAAGATATAGGAAAACCTTCAACAACATTAATCAACTTTAGGTATCCAATCTACCACTTAAAAAGAGCTCGCGGTATAACAAAAATGTCAGACACATGAAAATTGTGTAAATCTAAAAACTCAAAACTTAAGAATAAATATGCATACTCTTGGTATACTAATAGAATATGGATGACTTTCCTTTCTCCTTCTTGGCAATTGCGCCCTCCTTACTTCCAAAATTTTCATGCTTTTCATGCTGCCATCTTTTCTACACTTGCCCACTTTGTGCATGCTTTTCTGGTTCTTTAATTATTTTCTAGATATTTCTTAACTTTTACCTAGTTGTCAATTAGTGTGACAACCCATTGGGTCCAAAAGGTCTCATGTGGCCCCCCTTGGCCACCTAGCATGTCCACTTGGTACAAAAATTAATATATTCATAATGTAAAATAATTAAAACATGAAAATTTTATTGTAAGTATAAAATTTGCATACACATATATCTATTATCTATCCAAAATCCCCCTTTTTAATTAATCTAATCCTCCACTAGGAACCATGGGGTTTTCAAGGGCTAGGATTTTCTCCATGGTGTTATCAAGAAAATGGGGATATTAGAGTAATAAACATTTTGACAAATTTCTGCAGTTTGAACCTCTATGGAGCAGTTATGTCGTATGATGGTCCTTGTGTTCACTAGTTTCCTAATACAGTGCAAGTAAATCCATCCACCTTCTTCCAATCTAATTCCAGATAGGAAAATAAATGTTTTTTCTTTTGCAGGCAGACTTGCATCTTTCGAACCTCTATGACAATATGGAATATTTTAACTCGGAATGTCACGCCCTACGGCCTTTCCTAATCCCATATAATGGTTTCCTCAGCTTGCATGCCAAGGAAGAATCATCAGTGTACCCCTTAGGTTGTTCTATGTAGATTTCTTCTTCCAAATTACCATGTAGAAAGGTACTTTTGTCTCTTCTTCTGGAGGAAGAGAGAGACATGATCCAATGTATCATTTTTCTTCAAAGTCTCATATTCCTTATCCATAGTTACCTTGGTGAATCATGGAAAGACACTTTGTAGAACTGTTGATCAGACGTCACCATCATGTACCATCTTTATGGGATTTTATAGAAACTATTTGGGAGAAGTGGATTTGTATGACATGGCTGAAGGTTCTCTTTTTGAAACTGAGACCTAGTTCTCCTTTTGTTAGATGAATCTCCATCCATGTTCCCAATAGCCTCAATGACTTTCTGGGACCATTTAGGCCTAGGATAGGGAGTAGGGACTAGATCTGGATCTGGATCTATTTCAAATTCATCCTCAATACCAAGATATGATTCAAGTTGGTCCTCATCTTCGAATTCTGAATCATCACAATAAACATCATGATATGCAAATGGTTTAGGTAGACTGAATTTACCTTCCCTTTTAACTGGCTATAGATATTGCACTAGATCTCAGTATGGAAAAAAATATGAGAACCCATATTCCTTGGAGGCATGGTTTGCAACACCTTTCACTATCATCTTCCTAGTAGAGATAACTAAGATCTCAACTGAGTCAAGTTCAAATACAAATCACTTTGGTGAGCTTGTATGAGTCATATGATATACAAACAACAAACTTGCTGCTAAGGAGGGCACATATAGGACATTTTTTAACATTCCATGTTCTAATTTTATTGTACCCTTCCCTTTAGCTTGGATCTGATTATGATCTCCCATGTGAATACTTGGACAATTAGATAGATTTAATGAAGATAATTATTCTTTGGAGGAAATCATGTGATTGGAAGCTCCTCAATCATCTTTCCTTGCACCTTCATGGAGGACAATATTATGTTGTTCAATAAGTCTTGACATTCGATCTATGGTTTTCTTCATACAACTTTTCTTTGAATGGTTTCATTTCTTATAGTAGGAACACTTGGCATTTTCAAACCTCATTTGTTTTTCCTTCTTGGAACCTGAGGCTCCATCACATGGATCAAAATCCTCCTTTGATTCGAAATCAATGTTATTTTTTTCCTTCTCCTTCTGTCTCCCCTGAATTTTTGTATTCTTGGTATCCCCAGCCAAAAGAATCTTGATTCTTAGAGGATTTGAGAGATCCCATTTGAATCAACTTGTCTTGGTATTGAATGAGAAGTGAATGCAATAAGTGAGGGCATTGTCCAGTTTGGGATTGTCAGTCTCCTAGAGTGGAAGGTGGACACAAATATTGAAAATTTTGGGCCAATCTTGCTCAGAATGGAGAGCACCAATTTCTCATCCTTCCATAATAAGATTTTTTCCCAAAATCCAACGCGAAATTCCTATGACATCCGAATAAAAGTACTGTACCCAATGCATAGGAATATTGATATCATTTCCAAGAAACTTGGCATTCAACTTGTACCCAAATCACTTGTGGACAAGGACAAGCTGTCAAAGCCACCGCAAGGTGGATCTGGGGCCTCATTGGGAGGATACCAAGTTTCTTAATGTTGTAAGATTGAATATTATCCTTTGGTTTCATAGTTTTTGTATGTATCAAGTAGTTAGTTTAGTGTAATGGTTTGTAAGGGGAAAGTTTAAGAGGAAGATTATTTTTAGATGGTTGGTTTTGGTTAGAAGTTGTGTTGGTTTAATCTCAATGACAAACTTCTAAAATAGTGTAAAATCCATATTTTCCCCTGGAAGAAAGGTAATTTTGGGTCCTTGAAAACTAGTTTGGTCTTGTGAAACAAAGTTGTGAGACACACTAAACAAAAAGCTTTGATTTTATTGTGAATATCTTGTTATGTAATTTTTTCAATGTAATATATATATTCAAATTATAAAAAGGTAAATAAATTAAAAAAAGGGTTAAAAGTACCTTTTTCAATAATGAAAAAAACAACTTTATATTATTTTAAAGATGTATCATATTTACAAGATTTTCAGAGATCAGAAGAAAGATCTTCAAAGTCGATTATAGGACTGGAATAAAATAGCAAACTAGTATTCCCACTAATCATCGCCATCATGCCACATATTGTTCCTTTTCCAACAAATACATACACAGAAAATAATTATCATTCAGAAATCAGACTTTTAGGTTTAGAATTTTTAAACAAAAGACTCCCAAATTGACGAAAAGACTATTTGAACAAGTCCAATTGTCCAGTTCAAATTCATATACCCGCAGAAAAATGGGAGAAACTCAATCTGTCATCCATCACACCTAGCTCCCATTTAGATAAGGAATCAACTTCAACGTTCATTTCTCGGTATATATGGTTGAAAGGTAAAAAAATAAAGTCTTTCATCACACACATGGTATTGGATAACCAGTGCTGAAGCTCCAGAGAATTCACATGAGCATCCCCCAGTTCCCAATTAATGATGACTTGGGAGTCCCCTAGAGCCTGTATATGGTTGATACCCCATGTTTTGGAAAAGAAAAGTAAGCTCCACAATCCCACCACTTCAACTCTAGTGTTAGTTCCAACTCCAGCCTTTGTCGAGCCCTTGATAACCACGCCATTTTCGAGCTTGATAATGATCCTAGATCCACAAAAACCTTTCATCACTACCCCATCAAAGAATCCAACTAGGTACTCCTAAACAAGAGATGGGAAGGATCAGATGGTTCTTTTTCTGTAACTTTTCAATTTATTCCACTCCAAAAAATATGATAGTATCTTCATATAGATAATATCAGTCTTCTGCAGAAGGTTAGTGAATATGGAAGCGTTCCTTTCCTTCCAAACCTCCCATATCACGAAAACTGGGAGATAACAAAGATGTAGCTTTATTTTGTGCCATTTCATTAGATTGTCCTTGATACGTCTAGCCTCCCAGCTATGATCAATCTTGAAGAAGTTCATAAATAGCATCCAAATATCCAGGAAAAAGGCACAATCACCAAAAATATGTAGAAGAGTTCAGCCTGCTGGTGGCACAAAAAACACTTACCAGGTCCCATGAATCCCCGACTTTGTAATGCATCCCACGTTAGAATCTTATTTTTCAGGCAAATCTAGGACAATAATTTAACTTTCAGTGATACAAATCCTTTCCACAGTTAATCCTACTGGTGGCACAAAAAACATTTACCAGATCCCATGAATCCCCGACTTTGTAATGCATCCCACGTCAGAATCGTATTTTCAGGAAAATCCAAGAGAATAATTTAACATTCAGTGGTACAAACCCTTTCCACAGCCAAGAACTCCACCATTTAGGTTCAACAATACAATTGTTCATGATCGTTGATCTATAGACCGGTCTCGCGGTAACCTAACCATATCTAGAATTATATTCCCAAACCAGTTTGTCTAGATTTGGATTGAGTGTAATATTCCCTTGATAGAGCTTTGTAATATACCCATCCCACTCATCTTCCAGACTGCCCACCACTCGCAAAACCTTAGCATATTCCCAAACCATATTTTCAGACACATGAAGGATATCCATTAGCACTTGTATATTTTTCTTATGGAGTTCCAACAATAAGTACTAAGAAAGTTGATATGTATCCCCCAATCAACAGATAGGATCGATCGGTAGATAGATTTGCAAACCCCTACCAACATGCCAGCTTAGACCGTTGGAAATAAGAGGAATACTTTTACCCAGGTTGTTCCAAATAGTCAAGCATGAAGACATTAAAAGTTTTCGATCTCTCATTAAATAGATGAGATTCAAAACTTTAAAATATTTGGACAGAATAATTTTTCCGCATAGTCTAATACTAAATAAACTTCTGGGCTGATGCACAATCATGGACTCCTTTAAAGACACTTTAGATGCCACATAATAATGGAAAAACCTAGAAACTCTAACTTTAGGTGACAATTAGGGGTACTTCCCTAACTTATTTGAAGATGAAGTAAAAAGACAAAAGACGGGTAATTGAATCAGCTTTCATAATATATAGCATTTATGCAGACAAAATGTGTGTAAATGATTGTAGAATTAGTTTCCGTGAAATTTGGTTTTCAAATTTTCAGCACATCTTAACATATATGTTTGTGCGGGTGCAACAATATATGAGGTAAATGATGTCAATTTGGGATAAAATATTGCATACATATAAAAGACATATGGGCCTAGTGCAAAACTATTTATTCAAAAATTTTCATGAATTATATTTTTTATTATTAATTATTGAAGTCACAAAAGCTTGAAATGAAAATGTTATGTGCAGGTGCAACACTTTAGGGGCAAAAATTAATGAAATCCTTGATTTACATATATAATATTGTAGAGCTTGATCTTGTCTAGTGCACCATATAGTTTTCTTGGGAAATGGTGATGGAAATCAAAAGTCATATAAAAAAAATCGATGTATCTATTTTCGAAAACTGACATGTGTCATTTAGAAAAATAATTATAAATAAATAAAACATAGTTTTGAAGGAAAAAAATACATATTCAGAATCATAAGATCTTACTCTACAATATTCTAACTTTCATAAAAGAATATTGTCTTTCATAGCAAAACACGCCATCTAAACTGAGCATATTGATAGAGTTCTAAAAGACAAGAAATATCCCTAGTTTATTTGTCCTAGCCAATAGGTTCGGTAGTCCAAATCTATTTCCAAACATAATGCCAAACCTTATTCCCACCGATTTTTTTAATTTAAAAAAAACGCATATGTATTATAACACATATGCGATATAACGCATATTTGTTATAGCTTATTCATATCGCATATGTGATATGCATATGCGTTATAACGCATATGGGTTATAGCTTATTCATATCGCATATGTGATATGCATATGCGTTATAACGCATATGCATTTTTTCTTAACTAATTTGGTACGAGAGTAAAAAGGAGTAATGGCATCCTTATCCCATTATAATACTATTTAGCAAACACTATGATGGAGACAAATGCTAGAGAAAGCAAAGAAACATTAAGAAATAAGGATTTAAATCTAAATGTATGTACACATACATTTCAAAGAAATAAAAATTAGGAAATAGGGTTTTAACCCTCAACGTATGTACATAGGCATTCCAATGATGCCATATTTTTTAAGGGGTCTCGGACTTTACGCTCATGACAATAATATTAAATTGCCTCTAGCTTAGGAATTACCAGAATTGAATGCTGGACTTCACTTTGGTATGGCTACTAAAATATATGAGCAATTGAGAGATTTAAAAGAAAAAATACAATATCATTCTTGATACAGGAAATGTTGATACAACGGGATAGTGGAAAGAAAACAAAAGAATACAATGAGAATCTGGATGCTGACAAAGTCGAATTAGTATAAAGTGTGGAATACCAAAGCAAAACTGAGAAAGAAATATATATCCTTGGAGTATTGTGTAAAGAAAACACAAAAATATAATGAGAATTAGAATGGTCTATATCTACCAGAATTGAATAAATATAAAATTTGGAATATCAAAACCAAACTGAGAAACAAACATACATCCTTGGACAATTGATTAAATAAACAGAACAATTGCAAAAACTTGGATTTATACCACTGTGTTTAAGCACCAAAAAAATAGGAAGTCATAAATACCTGTAAACAAGGGCAGTGAATGAAGCCATGTCTATGCATCCAAGAAAACAATATTCCTCTCATCCTTCGATCTATTTAGCTTCAAGGGAAAATTTGCAACATTCATAGAGAGATTGAAGATTGATTTATGTCAGCGCTCAAAGAACATTATAAATTCGTGCCAATGCTTGCTTGGTAGATCTTTTGGATATAAAAAATCTAGAATGAGTATCGATGGATCAACGTACGCTCTCACTGCAAACCTCTAGTGATGATTCGTCGATAGGTGATAGGTGACTTTAATCAACATTGTTATAGTTATCGTGTTATTTTAATCACTATTGTGTTCTTTTAATCCTTGATTAAGGATGTTCGGTTCAACTAAACCTATCATCATTGTTCCTCATCATCATCATCGTCATCATCATCCTCATCATCATCATCATCACCACCCTCATCCTCATCATCATCATCATTGTCATCATCATCGTCATCATCATCACCATCATCCTCATCATCATCATCATAGTCATCATCCTCCTCATCATCATCATCACCATCATTGTTCATCATCATCGTTGTCATCATCATCATCATCATCATCATCATCATTCTCATCATCATCATCATCATCATCATCATCATCATCATCATCATCACCCTCATCCTCATCATCATCATCATCATCATTGTTCATCGTCATCATCAACATCATCGTCGTCATCATCATCATCATCATCATCATCACCACCACCATCCTCATCATCATCACCATCATCATCACCATCATCATCATCATCACCACCATCCTCATCATCATCACCATC
>LPNX010452949.1:10000-27303 GCA_001517045.1 Pseudotsuga menziesii
TTTGCATCAAAACGAAAGAGAACTCCTAAACGCATAGAATTGGACGAGAGAAAATTGACTTCCATGGAAGGTAAGGTGGCTAAACGCAATATCATTTGTCATTGTTCTCAAATAATGAAACAATATTTTGATAACAAATCCGAAGCCGGTAAATGCCAATTGTTTTTAGCTTTGCTTAAATCTAGAAATATGGCAACTGTTAGAAGAAATTTAGGCATAAGAACAATGAAGAATATCGAATCAAGTAATCACATTGTTAAATCTCTTGTTGCTACATTCACGTCGATTGGTAAAAAAACTCATTCACAAGACTGTAATGTGGCTCGTCGTGTATTCGCTGAATCAATTGTGTGTAGATCCACAAGACAACGTCGTTTACTTAAATGCACATCACAAACCCTACCTTTACATCCAAAGACACTTAAAAAATATTCTCTAAGAAGAGACAACCTTGATGTAGACTGACAAATGGAAACATTATGGAAATTTAGCGGTAGGTTTCCCCGCAAAGACAAGAAGTTAGTCGAAGCAGTGAAGGGCATAGTGCACACATTTTGGCATGATAACACTATGCCTTCTTCTAACACGAAGGATGTCTTAAAACATTGTAGGGGTTCTAGAAACAATGAACCTCATGTTAAACATTATCTTGACATGACACAAACTCAATTGTTCGAGATGTTTAGAGTTACCCACGTAGAGCTAAGGCTCGGGCAAAGATATTTCAAAAAATGCAAGCCTTGGTATGTTAGAATAAATACCATCCTGAACACTTGTTGTTGTAGATACCACATACATTTTGACCTATATTACCATACATTTGCACATATACATCATTTTCTGCATCCTAACCATGTGCAGGAATGCTCAAGTACAGTACCGCCAATGTCATCCATAGATTTCATCCATAGCATAATGTGTCCGAGGCAAGATGGGAAGACATATTACTTAAAACAATGTGTAGACGGTTCTTGCAACAATTGTGGTGGGCTATCATTACGGTCTGATTGCATCCATGAAAGTGAAGATTAAGCATTCGGGAATGCAATTGTCGAGAACAAGAACTATGAGTATGAGACATATCAGCTACATGATGTGAAAGAAATGAGGAAGATTAAATTCGTGAATTCATAGGTAAATTGTTGAATATTGACATATTAATATTCATGTACACATTTTTTATGTGGTTTATTAACACTGTTTATTTTTTTACACCGGGTGCGATTATGTGATTTTATTTCAGAGTTTCGTGGAAAGATCCAATAGTACATTCAACATGTCGACATGGCAAGGTGGCAAAATGAGCAATTCAAAATATGTCGGGACACCTTCCCTCTCAGAACAATACTATCAGTGGTTGAGCTTGCAGAAAATTACACCCTACAACCACAAAATGAAATAAAATGTCAATACTATCACTCAGAGCAGGTGAGCATAATGGTGCATATCACATATCGACATGGGCCATATAGGAATGAAGAGAAACATGTGATATTGAAAGAAAGTCACTTCTACATAAGTGACGGCCAGACGCATGACATCCATTACGTGCAACATTTCTTTAAATTATTCTATGATCATGTGATAGCTATGGATATACCATTTTATCGTCATTTCATTTGGTCAGATGGTTGTGCTGGATAGTTCAAGAATGCACGTGCATTTGAATGGTTGTGTTTATTCCACATAAAATACAAGGTACCACATGTATGGAACTACTTTGAAACTGGTCAAGGTACCACATGTATGCTATCACTAGGGTTGACAAGTTATGAGATGGAACTAGGGTTTAGTGGCCTCTTTACAAGTTAAGAGACGAAACTAAAAACACATGGACATGTACAAATTGGAAACCAACTAGGGTTTCATGAACACCACTTTGCATGCTATCACTAGGGTTGACAAGTTATGACATGGAACTAGGGTTTAGTGAGCAATTGACAACTTAAGAGAGGGAACTAGAAACACATGGACATGTACAAATTGGAAACCAACTAGTATTTCATGAACACCACTTTGCATGGGTTGACAAATAATGAGATGGAACTAGGGTTTAGTGAGCAATTTACAAGTTATGAGATAGAACTAGAAATTGGAAACCAACTAGGGTTGACAAATAATGAGATGGAACTAGGGTTTAGTGAGCAATTTACAAGTTAAGAGAGGGAACTAGAAAAACCCATGGACATGTACAAATTGGAAACCAACTAGGCTTTCATGAACACCACTTTGCATGGGTTGACAAATAATGAGATGGAACTAGGGTTTAGTGAGCTCTTTACAAATTATGAGACGGAACTAAAAACACATGGACATGTACAAATTGTAAAGCAAATAGGGTTTCATGAACAAAAATTTGCATGCTATCACTGGGTTGACAAGTTATGACATGGAACTAGGGTTTAGTGAGCAATTTAAAACTTAAGAGAAGGAACTAAAAACACATGGACATGTACAAATTGGAAACCAACCAGGCTTTCATGAACACCACTTTGCATGGGTTGACAAATAATGAGATGAAACTAGGGTTTAGTGAGCAATTTACAAGTTATGAGACCAAACTAGAAATTGGAAAGCAACTAGGGTTGACAAATAATGAGATGGAACTAGGGTTTAGTGAGAAATTTACAAGTTAAGAGAGGGAACTAGAAACACATGGACATGTACAAATTGGAAACCAACTAGGCTTTCATGAACACAACTTTTCATGGGTTGACAAATTATGAGATGGAACTAGGCTTTAGTGAGCTCTTTATAAGTTATGAGACGGAACTTAAAACACATGGACATGTACAAATTGGAAACCAACTAGGGTTTCATGAACACCACTTTGCATGCTATCACTAGGGTTGACAAGTTATGACATGGAACTAGGGTTTAGTGAGCAATTTACAACTTAAGAGACGGAACTACAAACACATGGACATGTACAAATTAGAAACCAACTAGGATTTCATGAACGCCACTTTGCATGGGTTGACAAATAATGAGATAGAACTAGGGTTTAATGAGCAATTTACAAGGTATGAGACAGAACTAGAAATTGGAAACCAACCAGGGTTTGACAAATAATGAGATGGAACTAGGGTTTAGTGAGCAATTTACAAGTTAAGAGAGGGAACTAAAAACAGATGGACATGTACAAATTGGAAACCAACTAGGCTTTCATGAACACCACTTTGCATGGGTTGAAAAAAATGAGATGGAACTAGGGTTTAGTGAGCTCTTTACAAGTGATGAGATAGAACTAAAAACACATGGACATGTACAAATTGGAAACCAACTAGGGTTTCATGAACACCACTTTGCATGCTATCACTAGGGTTGACAAGTTATGACATGGAACTAGGGTTTAGTGAGCAATTTACAACTTAAGAGACGGAACTACAAACACATGGACATGTACAAATTAGAAACCAACTAGGATTTCATGAACGCCACTTTGCATGGGTTGACAAATAATGAGATAGAACTAGGGTTTAATGAGCAATTTACAAGGTATGAGACAGAACTAGAAATTGGAAACCAACCAGGGTTTGACAAATAATGAGATGGAACTAGGGTTTAGTGAGCAATTTACAAGTTAAGAGAGGGAACTAAAAACAGATGGACATGTACAAATTGGAAACCAACTAGGCTTTCATGAACACCACTTTGCATGGGTTGAAAAAAATGAGATGGAACTAGGGTTTAGTGAGCTCTTTACAAGTGATGAGATAGAACTAAAAACACATGGACATGTACAAATTGGAAACCAACTAGGGTTTCATGAACACCACTTTGCATGCTATCACTAGGGTTGACAAGTTATGACATGGAACTAGGGTTTAGTGAGAAATTTACAACTTAAGAGAGGGAACTAGAAACACATGCACATGTACAAATTGGAAACCAACTAGGCTTTTATGAACACCACTTTGCATGGGTTGACAAATAATGAGACGTAACTAGGGTTTAGTGAGCAATTTACAAGTTATGAGACGGAACTAGAAATTCGAACCCAACTAGGGTTGACAAATAATGAGATGGAACTAGGGTTTAGTGAGCAATTTACAAGTTAAGAGAGGGAACTAGAAACACATGGACATGTACAAATTGGAAACCAACTAGGCTTTCATGAACACCACTTTGCATGGGTTGACAAAATATGAGAAGGAACTAGGGTTTAGTTAGCTCTTTACAAGTTATGAGATGGAACTAAAAACACATGGACATGTACAAATTGGAAACCAACTAGGGTTTCATGAACACCACTTTGCATGCTATCACTAGGGTTGAAAAGTTATGACATGGAACTAGGGTTTGGTGAGATATTTACAACTTAAGAGAGGGAACTAGAAACACATGGACATGTACAAATTGGCCCACCAACTAGGCTTTCATGAACACCACTTTGCATGGGTTGACAAATAATGAGATGGAACTAGGGTTTAGTGAGAAATTTACAAGTTATGAGACAGAACTAGAAACACACGGACATGTACAAATTGGAAACCAACTAGGCTTTCATGAACACCAATTTGCATGCTATCACTAGGGTTGACAAGTTATGACATGGAACTAGGGTTTAGTGAGCTATTTACAAGTTATGAGACAGAACTACAAACACATGGACATGTACAAATTGGAAACCAACTAGGATTTCATGAACACCAATTTGCATGCTATCACTAGGCTTGACAAGTTATGACATGGAACTAGGGTTTAGTGAGCAATTTACAAGTTATGACATGGAACTAAAAACATATGGACATGTAAAAATTGGAAACCAACTAGGCTTTCATGAATACCAATTTGCATGCTATCATTAGGGTTGACAAATAATGAGATGGAACTAGGGTTTAGTGAGCTCTTTACAAGTTAAGAGAGGGAACTAGAAACACATGGACATGTACAAATTGGAAACCAACTAGGCTTTCATGAACACCAATTTGCATGCTATCACTAGGGTTGACAAGTTATGAGATGGAACTAGGGTTTAGTGACCTCTTTACAAGTTAAGAGACAAAACTAAAAACACATGGAAATGTACAAATTAGAAACCAACTAGGGTTTCATGAACACCACTTTGCATGCTGTCACTAGGGTTGACAAGTTATGACATGGAACTAGGGTTTAGTGAGTAATTTACAACTTAAGAGAGGGAACTAGAAACACATGGACATGTACAAATTGGAAACCAACTAGGCTTTCATGAACACCACTTTGCATGATATCACTAAGGTCGACAAGTTATGACATGGAACTATGGTTTAGTGAACTCTTTACAAGTTATGAGATGGAACTTGAAACACATGGATGTATGTACATATTGAAAACTAACTAGGGTTTGTAGGGTATGATGTTAGTATTGTAGGGTATGGTATGGTATCTTATAATGGTATGCCATGATGTTAGTATGGTATGATGTTAGTATGTTATGTTATGGTATGTTATGTTATGGTATGTTATTGTATGTTAGGGTATTGTATGGTATGTTATTGTATGTTAGTATGGTATGATGATAGTATCATAGGGTATTGTAGGGTATGATATGGTATATTACACATGCATGCATGACTTAGTTTTATGATGTTAGTGTATGTGTAATTTAGGTAGTGTATGGTATCGTTATGATGTTAAAAATTTGATAAGTCATAAATTCTTCCTTTAAGTATTGGAAATTCATAAGTTAGCACACATGTCAACCACACATATAATTATATCACATAGGTGAACCACACATATCATGTTCCAGGATCAAGTCAACCATATCATGTTCCAATATCAAGTCAACCATATATGTATAAATTTGATCCTTGCTTTATATTATATATGTATAGAAAAAATGTAACAAAAATTGGCATGCCGCATGGCCATAATACAAAATAGTGGATCAAAATGTACATATCTGTGTATAAAAACAAAAAGTTACATCTATGTATCCCCCCTATACATTTATTCTAGTTATTCCCCCTTTCGCTGCCACTGCCAATGTCTTCGAAGAAGTCTAGATTTCTTTTCTGACTGCTCACTTGTGATCCCCATTGCTGAACAAGAGGGATAGGTCGCGTCAGTGGAGACTACAGAAAAACCAAATTGTGTAAGTTAGTTTACCAACCTATAAAAATTCTATGTACATTTGTTCAAATTCCAAAACCAATATAACATTTTTACTTACTATACGTGAGTAAGTAATGGTGGGTCGTGGTGCCTCAGTAGCAGCGACCTTGATTGTGTGCTCTTCAAGCACCACTTGCTCACTATCTAGCTACATTAAAAAATCTATATTCCAATGTCGACAAATATACATGTACATTGGGGGGGAAGAGGTGGGTCACCGATTTGGGTCTCTTCAAGCACCAAATCAGAGAAAGCGATACAAAAACATACAAAGAAAGCAATACACAAACGTACAAAGAAATCGATACACAAACGTACCTGCTGGATTGTCATAGGTGGGTCATCGATTTGGTGCTCTTCAAGCACCGGTGCCTCACTAGAATCCTGCATAAAGTAACATATATGTCAATTTTAGATAATAAAAAGAATCATAGACATATATACTACATGGAGGGAAAATGATGTTTCCAAAGAAAGCGAAACATACATGTACCTGGTGGGGGGGAAGAGGTGGGTCGACAACAACCTCGCTTTTGTGATATTCAAGCACCACTGTCTCAATAGATTCCTACATAAAGTAACATATGTCAAAGCAATACACAAACCTACAAAAACATACAAAGAGAAAGCACCAAATCAGGGAAGGCCATACATAAACGTACAAATAAAGTTATACATAAACTTACCTGTTGGCTCGTCAGAGGTGGGTCGACAATAACCTCGCTTTGGTGCTCTTCAAGCACCATTGTCTCAATAGATTCATGCATACAGTAACATATATGTCAATGTCAGAAAATACAAAGAAAAAGAGACATAGCAATGGGGGCAACATGGAAAAAGATACTTGCATGTACAAAAAGCAATATAAGCAAGAGTTACAATGTATAAATGTACCTAAGAAACGTGAGGAGGTGTGTAACCAGTGGATCGATTAGCTATCAACGAGAGAAAAGGACTTCTGCTTGTACCAGCAAAGAATCTCGCTTTTTGGACATATTCATCAAACTCACATTCCTACGTACAAAAGGATAAAGATACAATTAGACAATTTCAAAAAATTAAAAAAGTACATGTTGAATCATTAAAATCACAATTAAAAGAAAGCGATACATAAATGTACCTATTGGCTCATCATAGGTGGGTCATCAATCTGGTGCTCTTCAAGCACCGGTTCCTCAATAGAAGCCTGCTTAAAATAACATATGTCAAATTCAGATAATAAAAAGAATCATAGACATATATACTGCATGGACGTAAAATGATGTTTTCAAAGAAAGCAAAACATACATGTACCTGGCAGGGGGAAAGAGGTGGGTCAGCAACAACCTCTCTTTGGTTCTATTCAAGAACCAATGGCTCAATGGATTCCTGCATAACATAACATATGTCAATGCCAGATAATACAAATAAAATGAGACATATACATGATGGACGAAAAATGATTTTTCCAAAGAAAGCGAAACATAATTAAAAGCATATTTAAAATAATACCTGTGTCCGGGAATCTACCTCTGCATGAGAGGGACTAGGTTGGGATTCAATGTACTCATCTTGATCACCCTGCATAAAACATGTTGTATCAAAATTAGGATTTATTGAATGTTACAATCTCTGCTATAAATATGTAAATAAAGTTGACAAATTAACAAGTATAGTTCTTACCACTAATGTTGAAGAACCAAACCGATATGCAATATTGACAGCAACATCAATGTTTTCAACATTGATCGGCGGATTATGTGTCTCTGTTGTGCCATGGGACACCGACTGTATATTTGTTCACATAATTTGTTAGATAATTAAATAGAAAAAAATTGAGAAACAATTGAAAACTGTGATATTGAAACAAAAAATAATATGAAAATAATGAGTTTTACTTACAAATCGAAGTAATCCATTGTCCTGAAAGTTTGAAGCAGGGCCATAGCATATGCCTCCACACGATGTGCAAGCGTGTGGAGTAACACGATGCTCTCAACACTTTGCGTCTCCTGTGTGATATGTAGATGGATCCTTACTATGCAATGGGCCAGCCTTAGAAGTGCCAACCCCTTGGCCTACATTGCCTTGGAAATCAGTCCCATGCTGAAGCAATGTATCTACCAAGTCAAATAAGGCCTCTTGTGTATCCTCAATCACATGACCTACATGAGGATATAGCCGAGGGGGTTTTGGTGTGCATGGAGGGTGTGACACATAGTTAGGATTCATCTTGGCCCCTTCCCTATCTTGGGGCATCCCATGACCAACACCCTGGAAGCCTAAGATATCGAAATAGTTAACACGTTTCCCTAGGATGAATTCTGCATACAACTTCCTAAGGAAATAAAATGGGATGTTCCTATTCACATGAGGGTCTTCATCGAAGACCATATACCAACGATCCATCCAATTGGCCTTTATATTTGGTTCCACGCACTAGTCTATGGAAATGTGTGCTCGACTGGTGGGTGGAACCAATCCAGTGCTAGGGTCCCGGAATAATGAAAATAATTGGTCTTTTGTAACCTTTAGGTCTTTGATGTCTTTATAGCTCAAACCATCGGAGTAGTATTACCTCCTGGATTCTCTATACGAGCTGATGTTGTACATAGCTCCTTGGGCATTGGCAATTATGTTTGTTATTGTGTCCAATGCATCGACTAAAGATTCTCTCAAATGATCCCCCCCTCTAATAGATGAGCTAAGGTGCCTCAATGGTGCCAAACGCTCCAGAATATGTGAGTTTCGATCTTCTTCCCCCTTCGGGTTTGGTTTTGGGTTTGTGTTTGGGTTAGGTTTTGGGTTATTAGTCGGTCCAGCTTCCACATTATCTTGCTCATTTCTGTATCTGTTAAGATGTAAACAAAAAATACAAATTGTTTTAATTTATCATTCTTTGATTTAATTAATTTTTTTATTAAATTTGTTTTAAACAATTATAAAAACTATGAAATTAACAAAAACAATAAAGAATTTAAAACAATTTGTAAGGGATATGAGTAGTTACCTACCATTGGAGCCAAGCCACCTCCAAATCGACCTCCAAATGGTGAAACGCAAATCGCCTGTGTGGTTTATTGCCTATGCAGTTTATTGCCTCTGTGGTTTATCCCTCTCCCGAAACATCCCTGTGCAAATGAGAAATGAGGCTCACGGCCTCTGTTTTGTTTTTTGTTTGTTTTCCATATCGCATATGTGATATATCGCATTTGCGATATATCGCATTTGTGATATATATCTCGCATATGCGATGTTTAACTTTTACAGAACGCATATGCGATATATTGCTTATGCGATACTTCCTTACTAACCTTAGCCTTGTGTTTGGGCTGGGGCTATTCCAAACGTACCATCAATAACACATATTCCTTCTCAATTTACACTTCGGAAGTGTGTTTCCGATTTCTTAAGTGGCACTAAAAAGTGGAACCAACTTCATGCGAGCGCCCTTCTCCAAAAGGATTTAGCACACAATGCAAAGTTGAATAAAACAAGGTGTTTAATTCCCCAACCTCAAATATCACGAGGGCGTGATAAGCATTCCCAAGATTCCAAATGGAATTTCCAAACTTCTAATCTTCCTTCCCAAAGAAATTAAAATATCTTCGATCTAATTCTGGATAGAATAACTGTCAGGATGGAGATTAGAGACATCTTGTAAACAGGAATGCCTTGCAAGATTGTAGAGATCAATATGACACTGCCACCCAGTGAGAGCCAGCAGTAAGACCAACAACTGATTTTATGACTGATACATTTTAAAAGCCACTCCCAGTCTTTGGGCCTCTAACCCTTGGGTTTAAGATGAAACCCCAGGTATTTAAAACCATCATCAAGTGAGCCCGACTTGTAAGGAAAAATATTGTGCACAGTATCTGACAGAAGCTGATCCTTGCAGGAATGACAGAGAAGGGACTTTTAGCACTGATTTCTAAGCCCGATGCATTGCAAAAATACTGAAGTAACCTTTGTAGGTATTTCCACTCACCAAGTGAACCTCCTCCAATGATAAAAACATCATCAATGAATAATAGATGGGTGATGAAGTCCCTTGGAGGATTTTATACCAGAAAATTCCTTATTCGCCTGTGTCTTCTTGATGAGAAGGCTTAGTCCTTCAATTGCTAAAACAAACAAATACGATGAAAGAGGGAAGCCTTGCCTGATTCATTTTTTTCCTTTCAAAAAAGGAGAAGGCACACCATTTATCAGAACAACAAACCTAGTTGAACAAACACAACTCATGATCCAATCCATAATGTCAGTAGACGAGACTATTTGAACAAGAATTAATCCAAGGTAAGACCAGTCTACTCTATCGTAAGGCTTCATCAATTCAAGTTTAAGAAAAAATGCAATCGTTTTTGGATTTTTACAGAGTGTAAACATTCTTGCACCACCCCAACAGCATCAATAATTTGTCTATCGGGAATAAAAGCGAACTGCTCATATGAAATGAACTTACCCTAGAAATGCTTTAATATTTTAGCTATAATCTTGGAAACAAGTTTATAGAGTAGGTTACACATAGAAATAGGCTGAAAATCGTTAAAAGAGTCAGGGTGGTCCTTCTTGGGGATTAAAGTAAGATAAGTAGAATTTAGGGTCTCACTAATCCTCTTTTGACACTGATTCTCTTCCATAGTTGCAGTGATATCTTTCCCTAAAAGATCAAAGACATGCCAATAAAACTCCACTGTCCAGCCATTGGGGCCTTGAATTTTGTCCCTTTCAAACACTTTCAAGGTATTTTTTACCTCCTGCAATGTCATCAGTTTCCCAATATTAAGACAATCCTCTCGCTCAAAAAAAGGAGTAAATTTTTTAATAGTGTCTAGTTGGTCCATCAAATTTGACCCACGAGGTTGAGAAAACAATGACTTAAAATGATCGACTGCAACAATTCTTAAAGAATTTTGATCCTCTACAATGTCCCCATTTTCATTTCAAATATCCCAAACAGTTTTTGTGAGCCTCTTGTGGTGAGCGAATTTGTGAAAGAATTTTGAGTTGTTATCTCCTACCTTAAGCCATATTGCACAAATTTTTATCGTAGAGTCTCCTCCCCACGTCATAATATTTTTGCTTTGGAGGATTCCAAAACCTGTAATCTCTTCCTTTTGTCAATAGGGAAGTAGAGATCATCCACAGTATATGTAGGGGATTGAATTTTAGTATCGACCATTTCCAGATCCTTGGTATCTTCCTTTTTCTTAGATTTCTCCCTTGCCTGAACGTCACATCTTAGTTTTTTGAGCTTGTCATTTAAACCAAACATCATTGAGGTGTATTGAGTTTTGGAGAGCGTTGAGCAACGTTCTTTGACAAAATCACAAAACAGTTGATCATCAAGCTTGATTGGATTGAGGTTGAAGGGATATTTGACTGCACTCTTATCAAAATCAAATTGTAAAATGATAGCCTTGTGATCAGAAATCCCCAATGAATAGGCCCAAGTTTAAAACTTACCAAATTCTTCACAAAGATCCTCTCTGATAAGGAAGCGATCCAGTATTTTTAGAATTCCTACTTTCCTGCATCTGCCATTGGGCCAGGTATGGAAGAAAGTGTTGGGGACAATGTCCACGATTTTCTCCTCTTCCAATTTTGATTTAAAAGAATTCGAGATTGGGTACTCAAATTTTCCATCCCCATGATACTTCCTCCATCGATAAATTGAGGTTAAATTCACTTGTCACTATAAGAGATCTGTCATCTAACAGGCCATATTTGAAAATGTGTTCCCAGTACTCCTGTCTTTTACTATACTGAGCATAAATGTTTAGGATCTGAAGGGTCTTCGAGTAACCAAAGACGTGAACCTCCACTATAATTCTAGCCTTAGTAATGAAGGCCTTAAGGTCATGTGCACATGGGTTCCAGGAAACCAGCGTCCCACCCGATAAGCAGTGAGATTCCCAGGCTGAAACATGCCAAGATGGTATCAGTTTCAAAAATTATTCACAGGTCGAAACGACATTAGTCATAGTCTCTTACAAAAGAAGAACACAGGGCTTCAACTTTTCTAAAAAACCATTCAACGCAGCTCTTTTAGGCCCACTTCCTAGCCCTCTAACATTTAAGGAGGCAAATATCATTTTAGAATAGGTTGGAGGGCTGCTAAATCTTTAAGATCCCACACAGAGACAATAGAGGATGACCCCACAGAATCAGGGAGGCCTCTGTCAAATAAAGAGGAAATGTTGGAATTTTAGAAAAGGATATCGAACCCATCACCCTCAGGTCTAGAAACAATAAAGGATTTAACCTTACCCTTTCTCTTGGGTTTACAGACATAAACATTTGGCCTCCTAATGGAGGAGATGGCTAATGTGTCCGAAACTTCAGGGTTCATCATGAAAGTTTCCAGAGGTAAAACCCCAGACTTAGAACCACATAAGGGAGGAAGAGAGTAATATGACACCAGAGAGGAAGATATCTATATGGTAGGGAGATCAATAGAAACCCTAATTAAGGTAGGGAAATCTGCATGGATGAAAATAGAACCCTGTAGTGAAGGTCCATTTCTCAGATGAGGAGACTCACCAGAATCAAGAGAGGGCCCTTCATCCCAACTTAAACCCACCTTGACCAAACCCTCAAGGAGAGTTCTCAAGGGAACTGAAGGGATTGATGAATCCACAGTCCGACAAGATAGATGCTCTACCGATAGAAACCATAAAATTTCATCCGCTGATAGAAACTTTAAAAGAGTAGGGACAAAATTATCAAACTTACCTACGAATGTAGACACCGACAGATGATCCATTGGCATAGGAAAGGTTATTATGTCATCCAACTCTGTACCAGGATCCACAATCTTCGAAACAACAGCAACTTCATGGCTTGAGATGAGCAGGTGTCTTTAGAGTGACTCGTTCCACAATAGCGGTGACAACGAAAGGTTACCTTCCAGTAGTCCAGTTTTTGTACAAATAGTCCCCCTTCCCAAACCACCTCCAATGACTCAGGGAGCCCATTCTCATGTCCATTTCAACCAAAACTCGAGGAGCTTTCTTATCATAACCCAGAAGATGGCAGTCCTCGGTGTGAATTAATTTTCCAATAGAATTTGTGATAGCTCTAAAACCCTTAATGTTCCAACATAACAAGGGAAAACCAAGCAATATCACCCATAAATGTCACTTCACAAAGGTAGCCATTCGAGGATCAAAATGTACATTCACCTGGATAGTACTAAAGACACCTTAACGAATACCCAGAACCACTCCTCCACTGCCTTCCGATTGTCTTCCGAAAGAAAATGAAAAATGGACCAACCAGTCACCAAGGCTAACACCCTCAGGGTATTTTGGATAAATGGCTTGCAATGCTTCGGGATGCATTCCAGAAGCTCCGATCTTGAAATCTTCACGAATTCCATTTTGCCCAACAATGAATGAAGGGATAATGCTGGAACGAGGTCCATAGTAACATCCCTGCCCAGGATGCACAATGGTTTACCAACCTGGACCTTTTCTAAATGAATCTTCCGCTGAAAACAAACAGGATTTTCCTCTTCTTCAAAATGAAAACCCTCTTTGACACAACTCTTCTCCACCCCCGTGACATCTTCGTTATGTCATGTCTCATCTTGAACACTTCCCATCTCCTTGGTCGACATGTCAATAGGAAGGGGCAAGACAATACCTCTCTACATAGCTTAATAGTTCGTGGACCCGTGATCAGTCGAGGCCCGCTGGTAACGGAGAGACCTACGAAAACCTGCCAGAGAAAAACCCTAAAAATGATACCTATACCTAGCTATGGAATTTTGATTAAAAAAGAGTGTGGTTCCCACTTTGTTGGTCTGGTTGGTACTAGGTTGCGAGCAGCTCAGCTGAACTCTAGGACCACAGCTAGGTTGACCAAACCAGACAGTGAAGCTGGTAGGCTCCGTCCATCCTCCATCAACTTCATCTTTGGTTCATAGGCAATGGTTTTTCCCATTCACTAAGCACAGGAATTGGTGATCCGTATGAAAAAGTGATTTGATCCACCCTAATTGCTATAACAGTGAGTCCATTATTCTGCACAAAGATTAATACAATAATGGACCTCACACCGAAGAGCGTATGAAGACGAGGCTATACAACCTTGATTATGGACAGGAGATGTCAAATATGGGAGAGGATTGCACTTTCCTTCTTAAATCAAATTCAAAAAGTACCTAAAACATAACATTGATATTCCAAAAGTGGGATAATGTTTGTTTGCTCTTTGAAAGAGAAACCTTCAAATGAATAAAACTTCAATATAACGGTAATCTTGTACAAACACTATATAAGTTTTTACTTTTATTATATCTACTACAAAGTAATTATTAGTCTAGTATATGTATTAATCATAATCCTAATGATCTAATAAACTTTATATATATAACCATGAATGCATACAATAATGATAATGACCATTAATTACTGGATCTTATTCCAAAATGATTGTTACACTTCATTAATTAAGGAGTAAGCTATCTCCTCGACCATTTGCACCGCGGCCCAATTGACTTCGTCCCGTAATAGATTACTTTGTTATCTTTCTGTGAGAGTAAGACCAAGAACAACAGATTCTGCTTGTTTTCTTGCATTTTCATTGCAGATCAATTATACAACAAACTATTATTACACTCCGGTATAATGCAATAATGAAAAATACTAATTTACCAAATCAAATTGAATCTACTTAGTGAACCGATCTAAACCTAATCTGAAATTATGTTCTAACAACTTGTAATTTGAAATTCAATTGTTATGGATTTGATAACGCCAATGTTCTATGTGTATGCTAGTTTAAAACTTTAAACTCCGTGATCATGAAGGATAAATAATCCAAAGTTTAAAGGTGGATCGGGTTCCATAAAGCAAACAAAAGGAGTTGATTAATCTTTACAAGAAAGTTGGTAAAACGTTCCAAGTTTTAGATCTTTCTAGTGATAGTTATTTTTATGGAATTGACTAAAATTATACATTTCTAAACATAGGTTTGCAATTTTCATAAAAATTCCAATCAAAACTTATAAATTTAAACTTGCACTTAAAATACAAGAGATGAATTTGAGAAGGCAATCAGTGTGAAAGTAGGTGGTGCAAATGGTCGGGTAGATAGCTTCCTCCATTAATTAATTCTTCGTGAAATATGTCCATAGATGGATTAGTATAGCAACCTAATCCATTACTTTAGTATAGATCATTAATGATAGAGGATCACAGGAAACGAGCGAGTCAGTTTGACTGCGTGCTGTCAACGGTCCCTGTTTCATCTTGTCTGTCTTATCCATACCATGATACCATAGTCTTGTCAAAATACAACAATCTAACACTGCTGCCCGCTGGGTATTTTCCGGTTTCTTCCACATTTTTCGTGCAACTCACTAAATTCACAGAAATGGATAACCTTGCAGCTGATCAAATCGTGATCAGAAATAAATAAACAATTAACCATGGACGCTGGGCCGCGTGCTCACAAGAAAGTCTGCTTCGACATTGTCCAAGACTTGCAAATCTTGGTGTTGAAGTGTACCTGGGTCATGGGGATTGGCATCATGCTGATTTCTCATAAGCAACTCCAAGCGTAAATTTAATCTTTTAAAATATATTCATTGGCGGTTTGAGATAGAGTTAAATCTTGTTGTTGTGCTGCAATCCGGCTCGGACGATGGCGGCGGGGAAAAATTGAAGTTTATTTTATAAGATTCGTAGAAATCCGGAGCCATACCGTGTTGGTAGATAATACAGAGGAGTAATGGCAAACGTTGTGTATTTTTTTTGTTATTTTGTTTGGAATTTGAGTAATTTTAAAGGTGCTGTACTTTATAAAAAAAAGTAAAAATATAAAATTAATATTTAGTTGATGAATAAATACCGGTATTTATAATTTTAAAAAATGCTAGGTAAATATCATATCGGACTAAAATGCTAGATAGATATCAGATTAAAAAAAAAACTAAAAATGATCAAAACGGTTTAACGTTGAGCTCACTGCACACCAAAAAAACAACATTTTGACGCGTAAAAAAGACAACTCTCATCTCCTAACAGCGTACTATAATATCATTCTACAATTGGCGTTGTTTGATGAGAAATCACCATCACAGTAATTGTTTGCTACCTTTCCTTTTCTATGGGAAGCAATATTCTAATTCCTTTCACGATGCTATCCCGCCGGCTCGTTACCAATACTTCAACGGCGCAATTGGAGACTTTCTTGTAGTCACGCTCTCCAGCTGTTGTTTATTGAATTGAATTGTAATTAGGACTTTTGAAGTTTTGATACTTTATTCATTTCTCAGCATTTAGAAACATGTGACAGAAACTGGAAGATACCGTGTAGTGTCTGAGCATTTTGTCTGTTGACCAGATTCTGGCATGAACAAGACAGACGGCAGGATTTAAGAAACAGTGGGTACGCTGCAGACATGCCCACTTGCCCTTTGCCAGTTGTCAACTGTGTAGGTTGCAGACGGGCTCACTTGCCCCTTGCGCATGGACAAGACAGACGGCAGGATTTAAGAAACAGTGGGTACGCTGCAGACATGCCCACTTGCCCTTTGCCAGTTGTCAACTGTGTAGGTTGCAGACGGGCTCACTTGCCCCTTGCCAGTTGTGTTCTGTCATTGATCTGCATCCTTTTTATACCAGTTCATACTGCACCACTTCTTATCCCATGTTTATTGATGCCGACATAACTATTACAGATCAATCTAGTTGATCATTCCCCTTTTCCTCTGTTTTTCATTTTTTCACTGTTCAATCTTCATCCACAATAATCAGTGATAGANTACCGACATAACTATTACAGATCAATCTAGTTGATCATTCCCCTTTTCCTCTGTTTTTCATTTTTTCACTGTTCAATCTTCATCCACAATAATCAGTGATAGAGATCTGTGAAACTGACATCAATGGAAGGGCTCATACCCTGCATTTACAGAGCTGTTTTCCGACCCAGCTCCACTAAGTTATCCCGCAGCGGCAGCAGCAGGAAAAAGCTATTATTATCAGCGCAACATTCGAGTGGCAGACGATCATTCGGGAGGGATGTCACAAGACTATCCAGCACTGGTGGCTCGGGCCGGTTAAATGATATTGCACCACCGCAAGACTTTCAGGTGATACCACCCGGTCGAACTTTCCCTTCGATTGCTCAATCTTTTCACAAGCAGGACAGAAAGCAGCATCCAGTAAATCTGTCGAGGGAGGTTCACTACGCCAATTCCCTCC
>LPNX010452955.1:4535-18663 GCA_001517045.1 Pseudotsuga menziesii
TTTGACCTTGTTTTCTTTTAAAATATTTTGATTTTAGGCTTGTGTTTATAATTGATTTAATAGGTTTTCTTTTTAATTTTTGGTTGACTTAATTAATTTCATGGTTTTTATGGGCTTATAGGATGCATATATTTCTAAAAGGTTTTAAAGAAATATCATAAAACCTTATTTAAAGTTATTTACCAAAAAACAACACTTTGTTTGGAGTTTTGGTTAAAAAAATCATAAAACAAGGATTCATGTAGTGCAAGCGAGAAAAAGTTATAGAGAGGCACTACAAGAAAGTCGCGCAAGCTAAAAATCATTATTTTTGGGTCAGTTTTTTTAGGATTCTCACACATGAGATGTCAATCACATTGTGTGATAGATTTGATATGTGTCTCTTGTAGTTTAATCACTCTGGCAGGTGGAATATCGTCGTGAAGGCAGATCGTGGCGGTTTCTTGTAGAGCAGATGTAATAATGATAGTAGAGAATAATGAGACAAAGGTGTATGGAATTATGTTTTTACCTGAAGTGCTCAAAGAGCAAGTGAAGATCGTGGCGAAAAATCAGTGCTTGGTAATCAGAATTTTGAAACAGAGCGAAAATTAGGGCTTTCAGGAGCGGTTGGCTGGAGTGGCCAAAGCGGTCAGAGGAAAGTGGAGCATGCAATTCGACACCTAACAGTTGAGATAACAAGATTCCAGCAGTCAAATTAGTCATTTTTAACAGGTATTCCATGTACCATTACCAAGGTTTATTAATTTGGGGGTTTTCTGAACAAATGACTAATGATAGAATTGAAGGCAGAGTATTAGTTTTGAACTTAATCCATTTAAATGATGAATTGTTAATCAATGGATTTAAAGTATTCATCATTCAAATAGAAGAATTCAGAGTAGAGTCTTTTGGGTTTCCCTATACTGTATTCTCTATCAGTTTGTTAAAATTTGAAGACAGTCAGACTGTGGTGTATTGATAGAAGTTGTTTAACCATAGTTCAAAATGAAAAAGAATGGAAAGACCAATAGGGAAGAACCCTCATACTTAAGCTAGGTAAAAAAATTTCCAGATTGTGCACAGTTGTTTGCAGAAGCAGGATGGTTAGTGTTCTCCGAAAAGATTGGAGGTTATCATTCAGAGGTTTCTTACAAGTTTGCTCAATGTTTACACAAGGATATAGTGTCTTTTGACACCTTGAAGTTCAAATTAATGAGGGAATTACTAGCTGAAGCAAGAGGGATTCTGGATGAGAGAGAATTTTGGTTCAAAAAGGTGCCCTTCACCTTTGATGCTCAGAGATATTTGCTTCCAACTTAACAGAAGATGTCATCTAGAGTGAGGGAACACCAGGACCATACAAAACAATCATTTTTTTCACCATGGGCTCATAAAACTCATCATAAGTACTGTATTTCAGAAAAAAGAAAAGACATGTGAGCACTTCTTATTTTGGTCAGGTTTCAAGACTGAGCAGGAGGAATAGTCCCAAAAGAGATAGGTAGATAAGGGTCAAACTCTGATTATGAAGCTTAAAAAGAAGGTCATAGTCAAAGATGAAGAAGCTGATAAACCAGGAGAAGCTTCGAATCAGGAGAATGAAAACATTGAGTTTGGACAACGAGTTAATGATGAGGAAAGAAAAGTTTTATAGCTAGAGATGAAAAAAATTGAGTCAGTGGAAGATGTTTTACCTGCAGAATCAAATCAAGGTGAAGAGGAAGTTGTTAAGGAGTAGAAGTAGAGCAATATTACAGTACTGTTAGAAAAGGATGAAAAATACATATCTGATGAGGCTAGGGTTCCTACTACTAATGAAGCTAGGGTTTGTACTAAGCAAGAAATTCATACTCATTTTGAAGAGGAAACAGTGTCCAAAAAGAACAGAATGAAGGTGGTTGAATTTACTTCAGTAACTCATCAAGGAAAGGTTATGAAAATGCTAGGTGAGGTTGGGGCAGTCCGGAGACCTAAGACAAGGACGAAGAACAAGCTTAGGTTAAACATAAAGAAGTTATTAAATCCCAAAATGGCTAAGGAAAAAATTATAGTAATAGAAGATTCATCATCTCAAGAGAAATTGGATGGTAGTGAAGATGACAGCAAAGAAGTTATGAAAGGTAAAAAAACAGTAGTATCAAAAGATAAGTCTGTCTTCATTGATACTAATATCTCTGACATTTTCATGGAGATTCAAAATTAGATGATTCAAGAACAGCAGCAAAGTGATGTAAAGAGTTCCTATATGGAGAAAAGAGAGATACTTGAACAAGAAGTTCACTATAATGTTGAAGCTGAAGAACATCCAGAGATTCCTTTGACCTTCACAGAACTCTTGAAGGAGGATGAGGAAATCTACAAGAAATGAAAAATTCCATGGACACCAGAAGGGATGCAGCCAATAGTAGAAGGTAAATGTATTGATTCTGAGAAGAAAAATCTGCAGAGGAGTATCAAGCAATACAAACATAAAACTGAGTACCTACATGAAACCAATGAAGGATTAGTGACTGCAAACAAAAGACTGATAGAAGACTTGGAGTGTGCAAATATTATTGAGAATTATGCTTTATTTTTCCTGTTTTGGGTTATTGCAATTGAGTGCAGACCATGAGCTGATGGAGATGAATTTTAGAAAACAAAAAGAGGTTTTTGTTCATAAGATGTGAAACAAAAACCTCATTAAACAAGATGTGAAACACATTACAGAGAGACACAAATATAACATGGTGCACACAAACGATGGGATACGTCCACACAGAAATTGTCAGTCCTTTTATTACCATCAAGAAAGATGAAGGGATACAACCTATAGCAATATCGATGCACTTCCTATTCACACTCTCACAGTCTCTCTCACATAATCATAGAGATTGTTTACAATACCATACATATCTGTATTACAATGTTTTTCTTTTATAGGGGAAATACCATGGGAAAATACTACGGTTAACCCAATACCATGGGTTTGCAAAACTATTGGTAAACAAACATCCCAAACCCAAAAGTGGGGGAACGAGTGTACAATACACATGGGGCACAAACAGGACTGAATAATATCTCTGGATCTAGAATATTAGGGTCCACAACTAACAATATCCTCCTGGAGGTCCTTTGATTGATGATACACAGGAGGCCTTATTCGACTTGGCATATACATTGCTTCAACATGCGACTATTATCTAAGGAAATGTAGCCCAAGGGGTTGGCACTTGTGGGGCTGGCCCATCCCACACTCAAGATCCACATACTAGGTCTCTAGACCATACTAGAGGTATAGATCACATTGGATATGCAGAGGGTTTAGAGCATCATGTCATTCCACACCCTTGCACAATGTGTGGAGGCATATGCTATGGGCCTGCTTCAGAGTTCTAGGATGATGTATTACTTTGATATGTAAGTAAAATTCATTCTTTTCATATTATATTTTGTTTTATATCACAATTCTAAATTTTTTTGTGATTTATTTCTATTTAATTATCTAACAAATTATGTGAACAAATATACAGCTAGTGTCCCCTCACACCCCAGATTCACATAGTCCGATGATTGATGTTGATAACATTGATGCAGCGGTGAATGCTACATATGGTTCTAGTGCTTCACCATTAGCTGTAAGAACTTTAATTTTTAATTTGTCATCATTATTTACATATTTATAGTAGATATTGCAACATTCAATACGTCCTAATCTGGATACAACATGTTTTATGCAGGGTGGGTAGGATGATTTTGTGGAATCCCAGCCAAGTCCCTCGCATGTAGAGGAAGATTTTGAGACACATGTATTATTTTAATTATGTTTTTAATTTGTATTTTAATAAATCAACATGTACGCTTTTGATTATTCAAAATTTTCTAATTATATGTTTTTGTTTTGTTACATAGCATGATATCTATGCCAATGGAATGACCTTTATGATTGAGGACATTCCTCTCCTCCCCCGCCCCAGGTAAATGTATGTTTCGCTATCTTTGAAAAAAAAAATTTCGTCCATCTTGTATATGTCTCGTTTTATTTGTATTATCTGACATTGACAAATGTTTACTTTATGCAGGAATCTATTGAGAAAGTGGTGCTTTAAGAGAACCAAATCTAGGTTTTAGGTGACCCACCTCTCCCCCCTCCGAGGTACATGTATGTTTCGCTTCCTTTGAAAAAATCATTTTTCGCCCATCTTGTATATGTCTCATTTTCTTTGTATTATCTGACATTGACATATCTTACTTTATGCAGGCATCTATTGAGCCACTTTTGTTTGAAGAGCACCAAATTCAGGTTTTGGGTGACCCACCTCTCTCGAGGTACATGTATGTTTCTCTTTCTTTGAAAACATCATTTTTTCGTCCTTGTGGTATATGTCTCATTTTATTTGTATTTGCTAACATTGACATATGTTACTTTATGCAGGGATCTAGCGAGCCAGTGATGCTTGAAGAGCACCAAATCCAAGTTTTTGGTGACCCACCTCTCCCCCCGAGGTACATGTATGTTTTGTTTTCTTTCAAAACATCATTTTCTGTCCATGTAGTATATATGTCTCGTTTTCTTTTTATTATCTGGAATTGACATATGTTACTTTATGCAGGCTTCTAGTGAGGTAGTAGTGCTTGAAGAGCACCAAATCAAATTTTTTGGTCACCCACCTCTGACCCCCCACCGGGTACGTTTATGTCGCACTTTCTTTTAATTGTGCTTTTAATGATTCAACATGTACTTTTTTAATTATTTTAAATTGTCTAATTGTATATTTATCTTTTTGTACGTAGGAACGCAATTTTGATTATGATGTTGAACGAGCAGCCTTCTTCGCTAATGCATATAGAAATCCTTTCTTCCCGTTTTCAGTTGTTCAACCCACTGGTTGCACACCTCTTCACGACCCTCGGATATATTTATATATTGCTTATCTTTCTTATATTTCTTTTTGTAAATGCAAGTATGTTTTTCCTTGTTACCCCCATTGATATGCTGACACTGACATATATATTATTTTTTTTTATAGTGAGCAAGTGGTGCTTGAAGAGCACCCAATCGGGGTCATCTCTCACCCACCTCCCCCCCAAGGTACATGTATGTCTCGCTTTCTTTGAAAAAGTCATTGTCCCTCCATGTAGTATAGTTTTATTTGTACCTACAAGTATGTTTTTCATGCACCCATTGATTTGTTGACATTGACATATATATATATATATTTTTATGCAGCTTAATAGTGAGAAAGTGGTTCTTGAAGAGCACCCAATCAGGGTCGCTTCTAGTGAGGCACGATGACCCACCATAAATTAGTCACGTATAGAGTGTAAAAATGTTATATTGGTTTGGAATTTGAAAAAATGTACATAGAATTTTTATAGGTTGGTAAACTAACTTACAAATTTTGGTTTGTCTCCATTCTCTGCTAATGCAACCTGTCCCTCTTGTTTAGCATTGGGATCACTACTGAGCAGCCGAAAAATAAAGCCAGACTTCTTAGAATACATTGACAGTGGCAGTGAAGGGGGGATAAATAGAATAAATGTATAGGGGGATACATACATGTAACATTTTGTTTGTATACACACAGATGTACAGCTTGATCCACTATTTTGTATTATGTCCATGTGGCATGCCAATTTTTGTAACATTATTTGTATACATATATAACATAAAGCAAGGTTCAAATTAATACATATATGATTGACTTGATTTTGGAACATGATATTTATTATATGTCTTTTATATATGCTTATTTATGTCTTTCATTAAGTATGTGTTTACTTAAAATGATAATGTGTGGTTCACCTATGTGATATTATGATATTATAGACCTTATCATGACATATCATACTGACTATTTGAAGATTTCCAATACTCCAAGAAATAATTTATGACTCATCCAACTAAGATCAACTAACCATTAAATATGTCATGGGAGATAATCACTAGACACCATAACCATAACCATACCATACAACTACCTAAATTCAACTTTAAAATCATGGCTATCCTCAACTTTTTAACAATGTCATAATCATACCATACACTACCTAAATTCCATACACTAACATCATAAAATCATAAGATCATAGCCATAGCACTAACATCATAACATCATACATGTGTTTCTACTTTTAATTCATGCATGCATGTGAACTTCCACTTGTGATCCATGTTTAGCCCTATAATGTGGCGAGCCACATTATAGTCCCGTGAACGATTTTTTTGACCAATCGATGTGAATGCAAGGACAAGAGATTTAACAATGTGATTACTTGATTCGATATTCTTAAATGTTCTTATGCCTAAATTTCTTCTAACAATTTCCATATTTCTAGATTTAATCAAACCTAAAAACAATTGGCATTCACCGAATTCGGATTTGTTATCAAAATATTGTTTCATTATTTGAGAACAATGATGAAGGATTGTGCGTTTAGCCACCTTACCTTCCATGGAAGTCAATTATCTCTCATCCACTTATATTCATTTA
Organism: Pseudotsuga menziesii; assembly: GCA_001517045.1. Classification (NCBI taxonomy): domain Eukaryota; kingdom Viridiplantae; phylum Streptophyta; class Pinopsida; order Pinales; family Pinaceae; genus Pseudotsuga; species Pseudotsuga menziesii. Next base: position 10,991 of record LPNX010452955.1, read on the forward strand.
GAAGTTCTTTTTTGTTTTGATGCAATATTACTTACCATTTGAAATGCTGGAGTGACATTTACATCCACTATAGACTGACAACTTTGATTAGGAGATTGAACCACCTGGCATGGTTGTTGCAGAGTCACATTTGCATTGGGAGTAACATAATTATTGAACTCTTCACAAGATTTTCCATTTAATAATGGATCAAGAATATCATCTCCCCTATAACCATATTCCTTTAATGTTGCATTATCTTCCTCAGGCTCTACGTCAGGTATCTGTTGAGTGGGAACGAGAACTATTTTCTCATCCAATGAATGCCGACGATTTCTTAAATCTTCCTTCTTTTTTATTTTTTATTTTTCAGCTTCTTTCAGTGTAAGCACCTTCCTTGCTGACTTTCGACCTCTATTACGTACATTCCCCATTGAAATCCACCCAAGCTTCTACAAAACCTATGGATTTGTGTAAGAAATTATTAAATTGTAGGTTGAACAATTCTCTGTGCATGGGTTTAGAATAATTATGTCTTTTTCTATAGTAAACCTGGCCCATAGCATGCAACCCCAAAAAATTTATATAACACATATCGCATATGCGGTATAACACATGTCTGCTTTATCGCATATGCGATATGGATACACTTCTTTTTACTTAACGGGCAGTTTGTATTATGTGATTGCTAAATCACATATGCAATATATCACATATCAAATATTAAACTTGATAGCCTTATAATGGACCCCATACCAATGGTTAAGACCTCCAGACCTATCCTTGGACCATGGTAGTGTCTATAGAACTATCTCTTCTCTGGAAATATTCATAATGCTTCCTATATGATCATGGTCAACGCCACCTGAACAATATTCAACGCATAAAATAAACTAATGGAACATATATCCCATATTAAGGATAAATATCTCCTTTAAAGGGCATGTGTAGTGGTTTGAGACTTGTTTCTATTACACTATTGTCCCATTACCATGGTTAAGACCCTGAGACCCATCCTTAGTGCATAAAACCTCATAATGACACCCATATTCCACTAAAGGCCAAATATTCCATCTATAAGGCATGTATGTTGATTTACGGACTTATCGTCTACTCTTCCATGACTATAGTCAATGTCTACAAACCCATCCCTCCCTTCCAAAAACCTATGATGGCACCCTTATCCCATTATATTACCATTTAGATTCCCAATATTCTATCCAGACGGTTTATGGGGTGGATCATAGCCCAACATTACATTGGTTAAGGGTAGGGGGGAGTCAAATGAGGGAGAGGAAGGTGTAGAGGGAATCATGGGAGGGAGGGATGGGTAGGGAACATGTATGGGGGGGATGAAGGGAGGATAAATATAAGGGGAAGGGAGGTATGGGTATAGGAGAGATATGAGGGGGGTATGGAGGGAGGACAAATATAAAGGGAAGGGATTGGTGGGAGGGGAATAAATATAAGTGGGATGGAGGGACCTAGGGTTTTAGACACTATCAAGGAATGAAACCTTTACTTTAGGCCCTAAATGAAGCTTCTAGGCATCTAGGACCACCAATAACACCTTAAACCACCATATGTTACCTCTTGAGGCCATTCTTAGCTTTGTGTGTGGGAATTAAAACCATTAGGTTGTTTTAATCACTAATGATGGGGTTAGAGACCTTTGACATGGTTGAGTGATCTGAAAACCCAGGTCGTAGACACTAAAGGAAGCTTCCAGGGATCTAGAGGAAAGAATAATGTATCAAACCTCCATAAATGACCTTTCTAGGGGGTCTTTGGCCTTAAATTAGGGATATGTGATTGATTGGTGATTTTGTTTACAGTAGTTATGTGTCTCGGGGCCATATGAATGGAAATGGGAGGAAACCCAATCCTTCGGCCCTAAATGAATCCCTTAGTCACTGAAGATCAATAAGGACACTTCAAACTACCAAGGAGGACTTATTTATGGTATCCCTACCAAAAAACTAGGGATAATCATGCCATCAAGAGGTTTTAAATAGTAGACATGGTTCTCAAGGCCTTACACATGGTTGATGAAGTAAACCCAAGACTTAGTCCATAAAGGAATATTATATCCATCCAAGGCCTAAAATGATACCTCGAATCACCTCACATGACTTACAAGCACTAGGTATGGGTCATGTTGCCTTTGACATTGTTGGGGAAGTAAAGATTGGGATTGTACTCTAAAAAAAACTTCTAGGAATCCATGAACATGAAAAGAAACTGAAATGACCAGCCATGACCTCTTGAAGTTACCCTTTCCTTCGAGTGGTGACATGCCTGTTGTTAGAAGGTTTTGGATAGTAGATATGAATCCATGGGTCTTGGACATTATTAAGGTAGGAAACCTAGGCCTTGTACCATAAATAAAACTTCTTAGAATATTGTTTTAAGAATGAAATCTGATCCACCATACATGACCTCATGAGCTTATCCTAGACATAGTTGTGGGAGTAACCCTTAGTCGTTCTCGAGCACAATGTATACATCGTCGAGCCTCAACATAGTCGAGAGATGACACCTTGGCCTTAGGCTCTAAAAGATGCTTTGTGTGTCCACGGGAAAAAATAATGCTTCAAAACAACATAAATGATCTCATAGTCCTTATCCTCATAGTGGATGTGTTGGTACCATTAGGAATAATTTAGAGCTATATATGAGTTTCGAGCCTTAGAAAAAGGTTAGGCAATAAAACTCAATCATTAAATCTAAAAATCATCTTCTATGTCTTAAGCATCATGAGCAAGTGCCATGGACAAGAGCCTTGAACCTCCAATAAGCTGTCCTCATTATCCACAACCATTCAGAAATTTTAGGCTAAGCGTCATCCTTTTGCCACACTAAACCGCTTTGGAGGGGCCAATAATTACCATGATATTTTCATTTTAGATGGGGTTTCTCCCAAATACTATCCACTAACTTGGTATTTACTCTTTTTTACTCTCGTACCAAGCTAGTAAAGCAAAAACGCATATGCGTTATGAATCGCATATGTGATATATCGCATATGCGATATGAATAACGCTATAACGCATATGCGTGTTTTTAAAATTTAAAAACTCAGTGGGAATAAGGTTTGGCATTATGTTCATAATTAACTTCGAACTACCGAACCTATTGGCTAGGACAAATAAACTAGGGCTATTGCCTGTCTTTTAGAACTCTATCAATATGCTCAGTTTTGATGACGTGTTTTGCTTTGACAAACACAATATTTTTTTATGAAAATTTAGAATATTGTAGAGTACGATCTTATGATTCTAAATATGTATTTTTTCCTTGAAATGTATATTTTAATTATTTATTATTATTTTTCTAAATGACACACGTTAGTTTTCGAAAATAGATACATCGATTGTTTTTTATATAGCTTTTGATTTCCTTCACCATTTTCCAAGAAAACTATATGGTGCACTAGAAGAGAGAACGCTCTACAATATTTTATATAGAAATCAAGTATTTCATTATTTTTTTTCCTCTAATGTGTTGCACCCGCACAAAACGTTTTCATTTCAAGCTTTTCTGACTTCAATAATTAATAATAATAAAAAATTATCCATGAAAAATTATGAATAAATAGTGTTGCACTAGGCCCATATGTCCTTTACATGTCTGCAAGATTTTTTAATCCAAAATTGACATCAGTTACCTCATATATTATTGCGCCTGCACAAGCATATATGTTATGATGTGCTGAAATTTTGAAAACCCAATTTTATGGAAACTAATTTTATAATCATTTACACACATTTTTTCTGCATAAATGTTATATATTATGAAAGCTGATTCAATTACTTGTCTTTTGTATTTTTACTTCATCTTCAAATATCTTAGGGAAGTACCCATAATTCTCACCTAAACTCTGAGGTTCCAGGTTTTTCCAGTATTATGTGGCATCTAAAGTGTCTTTAAAGGATTCCATGATTGTGCATTAGCCCCATTGTCAAATAATAGCCAAGGTTTAGGATGGGTTTAAATACACGTTAAAAACCTTCTTTAAAACCCTTCGTATCCTTGTTGGAACCCACCTTGTGTTTCCCATGGAAATGTTCATTTTTTATTTATATAACATAAAATTTAATAAAACCTTATACCATCACCCTCTTTGCTTGTAAATCCTGTAGGCTAGAACCTTATACCATGGATAAACAATAGCTATGAGTCACCTTATGATACCTTTTCCCCATTGCATAAGGTTTCAACCCTTTGTCTTCACCTTATAAAATCAAGTTATAACTTAAGATGGAACACTTAAAAACATACGCATTACAAGTGCAGTTAAGACTAGGGCCATAGGTCTACGATTTTAAATCCTAGACAAGAAAACTCAATGATTTAAAACATTTACATCACCCTAGTAAGGGCTGCGACCAAGTTGTCGTTATAAATGGAGTCAATGATGAGCAATCATGTCATCATCCATTAACAAATCTAGTTAATCTTATAAGTAGAAACTATGTTACGACAAATAATAACATCTTACAACATATGAGAACATGTTGCAACAAGTAAGAGTAATAAATCATAAACCAATTTTTTTATTTATTTATGAAAATTAAGGGTTTGTAACATAATGGTAGCAAAGCATCATTACAACACTTAACCTAAGAAGCCAAACATTCAAACTTATATATAACATAAAGCTAACTTTACTGTGCTGGTTTGACTCTCTTTGCAAGCAAGAAGAGAAAAATAACCTTGTTTTGCAGAAATCATGTCATATGTGGGAATTTCTATTGAAGAAGAATCATGTCCTAAGGATCCAATAAACAATGAAGAAGGTAAAATTAGAGGCATATAAATATGGGTAAATCTGAATGAAAGTAGGAGTGTGTTGCTGCTGCAACTACTTCCCAAAAATTTTACATATTAGGGCCCCTCCTTTCATTTTTATTTTATTTTTACACTTGTTTCCCAACTCAGATAAACCCTCCCTGCATACACAGTCTTTCCTAGAATCTCGAGCAGAAGGATTTTCCTAAGCTTGAAGTGTCATTTCTGTTAAAAGGATCCTTACGCACAACCAAGAAACAAGCCTTACAAGAAAATCCACTTTGATTTAAGATCAACGGCTCATAATCGCTCCGATGAAGATCCAACGGTCAAGAAATGGCAGGAGCAGAAGTGCGAAGTCAGAGGAGCCAAGTTTTGATTATGAAAAGGTTACAAACCCGATTTTTGACTTCCACATAGATCTAACGGTCCAAAAGGTTTATGCGCAAATCAACGGCTCGGAAAGGTGGAAAAGAAAAGGTAGAGGTAAAAAGTTAATGTTTGAACCTCGTAAAAGATTGATTTTCCTCTTTTTTGATTTCTGCTTTTCGAAAGGAGGAAGGGTGGAGGCAGAAATGCAGAAGCGGAAGATGCAAGTTTAGCGAATGAAAATGTTACAAACTTAATTTTTGACTTTCGCATAGATCAATGGATTAGAAATATTCTGTGAAGATCAACGGCTCAGAAAGAATCAGAAGTGTTGAAGCAAATAGATTGAGTTTAAATTTCGTACACATTAGCAAGCCTATTTTCTGATTTTCGCTTTCCGGAAGGGCAAAAGCAGAAAGGCGGAAAAATTAAAGGTTAATTTCAAAAAGTTTGAATTTTTCATTTTCCGATTTATGCATAGATCGATGGTTTAGAATTGTTGGTATAAAGTGAGTTTTAATGGTACAATTTTTGTTTTGAGGCCCATTTTGACCTCAAAACTCCCCTAATGGATGCCTTCTAAAATCTCTAGGTAATATTCTTAAGAATGGTACAAGACTGGGTATGAGGGTTTCTCGGGTTGGGGTTCAATTCCCCAAATACTAGCTATAAGTTTAATTAGTTATATAGATAGACTAGGTAGACCAATAATATTTCTCTGAGGTTTGTCTAGAAAAGTTATTAAGATAAAGGGAACTAAAGATAGGTATAAGTTCAAGATTTAACTTGTCTTTGATTCTATATATTTCCACAAGGTATTTATAAGGAGATAAGGTATATATTTGAGGCATAAGTTGTTATTGAAAGGTCCTTAAGTAATCTCCCTATATAAGATAGTTGCAACTTTGGGAAGAGTTTACTCTAGCTATTGCATTTTCCATCAATTTCTTTATTTCCACTAATGTTCTTTTCTAGTGTTTATTGCTTCCATATGTAAGTAGATTGACCTTCATTACCAGCCAAATATCTTTGCTAACTCTTCATCTTTATATGTATAACGAGTATTTAAATTGCTTTATTTTTTAATATAATAATATTTTTTCCAAGACTAAAGTTCTATTATTTTTATTTTAGTGGAAATCAAATATTTTAAAAAATTTGATGAAAACCTGAAACAATGCATCATGATTGGAATTTTAGAAAAAAATCCACACTATAAATACCACTCTCTCACATTCACAGACTTTGAGCCTTTGCGTAAACATCTCACATTCATAGACTTTTCATTTACGCGGGGAATTTTGGAAAAGATGATGTGTTTTTAATGGACTCGCTTAAATTATGGTCTCGTTGCAGTATATGTAACTTTCAAATGGTTACATTTCCGGTGGTTTGAATTTTTAAATATATATTGTTAAAATCACTGTTTGGCAGTTTTTCAGGTGACATCTTATTCTCAATTTCCTAAACATAGATAGACTCCGGGTTCTTTTCAGAATAGTAATGACCAATAGTTTTTGAAATTTTATATAATGTAATGTTTGTGTAAAAAATTGGTTATTTTCTTATCTATAGGTAGAGATTGATTCTATAGATGTAGTCCAAAATTAATAATGAATAATTTTAAAAAATAAAAAATAGCTTAATTAATATGTGATAAGTAATTTGTAAAATTTAAAATTAAACTTCAACTATGATATTATTAAATACAACTACTAGCTTAGATACAACTATTATCTTAACTATAATGATTCTAGAACTATTAGCTTAAGTTCAAGTCTAATCAGAGTTATATTGGATAACTATTAGCTTAACTATGAGATTATTATTTATTTTAAATTAACTATTAGCTGGAAAAAATAAGCTTCAATTGTTATATACAACTATTCAATTAATAGATACAACTATGAGCTTAACTCCATTGATGATACAACTATTAGCTTAACTTCAACTCCAATCATGACTTTTAATTGAACTCTTATTTCCCATATATTAACTTTTAAATAAACTATTAGATACAAGTATTAGCTTAACTCCAATGATTTTACAACTATTAGATTAACTTCAACTTTAACTCTAATGATTCTACAACTATTAGTTTAAATTCAACTCTAATCACTTAAAACTTAGTCTAAGTACATTCTGCAACTATGAGTCTACCTAGTGTGCACTTGTGTAACAATCTAACTCCTAATAACATCATTTGGGGTGGACTACCATCTATGATATTTCATCCACGAATTATAATGAGACAAGTGTACTCTCGAGATTGGTTCTATCGGCATGGTCCAAACTTCATACTTAATAATTCAAAAAAAAAAAATCTTAGGATACTACTAATAGTACTATTAGCTTAATGTCAACTCCATTATAACTTACTATTAGTTGGAAAAACTAAACTTCAAGTATTCTATTAGTGTATACATTTTTAAATTTTTGGGTGGACTACCATCTATGCTTTTTAGATACAACTATTAGATTCTTAGATAAAATTATGAGCTTAACTCCATTGATGATACAACTATTAGTTTAAC